>JAPXFY010001457.1:2500-12500 GCA_030674185.1 Monoplex corrugatus | reverse complement strand
ATGGATGTGAGGCGTGGACAGTCAGCAAGCAAAGCGAGAGCAAGACTGAGGCAATCGAGATGTGGTTTCTAAGAAGAATGTTGAGAGTTCCATGGACAGCAAAGAAAACAAACGAGACAGTCTTGATGGAGGCAGACACAAGTAGATCACTCATAAGGAAGATTAGAAAAAAAAGGCAACATTTATAGGCCATTTTATGAGGAAGGGGGATTTGGAGCACCTGGTCACAACGGGAAAGCTGGAGGGAAAGAGAGCACTGGGTAGACCCAGGGAGAAAATGCTAGACGGACTTGCAGAGTGGCTGAAGACGAAGAGGGTGGAGGAGATGCTTGGGGCAACAAGAGATAGAGACAGATGGAAGTCCTTGATCGCCAACGGCATGCGGCAAGGCACCTGATGATGATAATGATGACGGCACTTAGACATCAGGTAGTTGTGGAATTGGTACATTTGCAGTGGAATTGGTATGTTTACAGTGGAATTGGTAGCATACATTTGTAGTGGAATTGGTATGTTTACAGTGGAATTGGTAGCCTACATTTGTAGTGGAATTGGTAATGGTGTATTTGCAGCAGAATTGGTAATGGTATATTTGCAATGAGGTGTGGACCGTCAACAAGCAAAGCCAGAACAACATTAAGGCAGCTGAGATGTGGTTTCTAAGATGAATGTTGACAGTTCCATGGACAGCAAAGAAAACAAACGAGACAGTTTTGATGGAGGTAGACACAAGAAGATCATTCATAAGGAAGATTAGGAAAAGACAGGTAACATTTATAGGCCATTTTATGAGGAAAGGGGAATTGGAGCACCTGATCACAACAGGAAAGCTGGAGGGAAAGAGAGCACCAGGTAGACCCAGGGAGAAAATATTGGACAGAATTGCAGAGTGGCTGAAGACAGAGAGGGTGGAAGATGCGCTCGAGGCAACAAGGGATAGAAACAGATGGAAGGCCATGATAGCCAACGCCATGTGGCAAGGCACTTGATGATGATGGTGATGATATTTGCAATGAAATTGGTAATATTTTTGTAGTGGAAGTGGTAATGATATACTTGCAGTGGAAGTGGTAATGGTATATTTGCAGTGGAATTGGTAATGGTATATTTACTGTGGAATTAGAAATGGTATATTTGCAGTGGAACTGGTAATGGTATATTTGCGGTGGAAAACTGGTAATGGTATATTTGCAGTGGAATTGGGGATATTTACAGAGGATTTGGTATATTTGCAGTGGAATTGGTATATTTACGATGGAATTGTTATATTTACAGTGGAATTGGGGATATTTACAGAGGATTTGGTATATTTGCAGTGGAATTGGTACATTTACGATGGAATTGGTATATTTACAGTGGAATTGGTATATTTGCATTGGAATTGGTATATTTACAGTGGAATTGGTAGTTTGCATTGGAATTGGTATATTCATAGTGGAATTGGTATGTTTACAGTGGAATTGCTATATTTACAGTGGAATTGATAATGGTATATTTACAGTGGAATTGATAATGGTATATTTACAGTGGAATTGATAATGGTATATTTACATTGGAATTGATAATGGTATATTTACAGTGGAATTGATAATGGTACATTTACAGTGGAATTGATAATGGTATATTTGCAGTGGAATTGGTATATTTGCAGTGGAATTGGTATATCTGCAGTGGAATTGGTTACAATGGAATTGGTATATTTGCAGTGGAATTGGTATATTTGCAGTGGAATTGGTATATTTGCAGTGGAATTGGTATATTTACAGTGGGATTGGTATATTTACAGTGGGATTGGTATATTTGCAGTGGAATATTGGTATGTTTACAGTGGAATATTGGTATATTTACAGTGGAATATTGGTATGTTTGCAGTGGAATATTGGTATGTTTACAGCACTACCAGTGGATGGTACGGGTTCTGGCCCAAGGTGAACGGACGGAGCATGGTAACCGATCGCCAGAAGTGGTGCAAAGTGACCGTTGGTCAGCACAACTTGCCCAAAGTCTTCGGCTGGCCAGTTATGTTTGACTGAATCTGTCATCTGCCATGGATGGTTAATAATAACACATAATGATCATTGTTGTTATTATCATTATGGAGCCCAGCTGCGTCCAGTCCACGGAGCACTTTTTATTTCTTCGTACATTTACTTGGTTTAGTTGTTCAGATTTGTCTTGCAGTACGTCTTTCTTGTTTTACCGCCACCAGCCCCTTATGAGTCCTTTTGGACGGTGATGTCAGGTGTTGTCTGCTATAGTTTATTGATTTCGTAGTCATCGTTCAGTCCTTGATGTTGTGTATGTGTGTGCAATTATGCGCGGGCGGGCGTGTGTGTGCGTGTGTGTGTGTGTGAGAGAGAGAGCGGTGAGTTGTGTGTGAGTTTTTGCGGTCATTTTCTCCATGTAATGTCGTCCGTTACATTCATTTAAGTCATTGCTCTGATCGTCATGAGTGTATGTATGAGTATGTGTGTGTGCGTACTTGCGTGCGTGCGTTTGTTTGTGTGGTGTGTGTGTGTGTGTGTGTGTGTGTGTGTGTGTGTGTGTGTGTGTGTGTGTGTGTGTGTGTGTGTGTGTGTGTGTTTTCTTCTCCTTGTTCATCTTTTTGTGTCATCATTTATTAAGCTTTTAGGTCAGCATTGCTTCATATACATATATTTTGTATTAACGTATATTTTCATGAATGAAGAATTTACAGCCATTTTTTATCACAGCTTTTTGATCGTTTTATTATAGTTGCTAAAAATGTATACTTTTTGGACTCCTTTTTAATCAATGACTAGGGCACTGAAAAAATGTATAGCCCCTTTTGATATAGTTTTTTTACTGTTTTATTACAGCTGTGAAACAATCTGTAGTACTTGGAACTACTTTTTAAATCAGTTTTATTTACGAATAGAAAACGTGGATAGAGGGTTTTTTTTATCAGTTTTAGTTTTGTTTTTGTTTTAAATGTGTTTTTATTTCCAAGTAAATATAATATAATGATCTGCGGGCTTTGTGGGTTGGCTTCCCACCTTGCCTTTGATAACATGCCACGAGTTTTCCAAATGAAAGATGCTCCCAGGATTCACCGAAAGGGGGAGAGAATGATGAATCCATCGGCACTGACTCCATCACGACTGGAAACGCACAACGGACCATGATTAATGACCAGTTGGAATTTCCGTGTGCGTGTGGAAGGAGATTCACCACCAAAACGCGGCATGAAGATCCACAGGACAAAAATGGGCTGTTTGAAGACACATACGAACCAGCAGCAGCGCACTGCGATAGCAGGTGAGACGTTGGATGACCAAGGCCAGGTAGAAAGAAACTCTAGGGAGAGCTAGACAACAGAAGGTCTTCAGAGAAGTAACCCCCTTTAGACAAGTGTTTCGGCCCTGAATTCCTTACACTCTCGGGGGGCCGGGCCACATCCAGGTCATGACTCCTGGATGCCCTTCTGCTGTTGTCTTATTTTTTTTTTTAAAATTTTCCCACGCCGGGGATCGAACCTGGGCGATTCTGCGCTTCAGAACTGCGGTACGCGGTTTTACCAATGTGCTAACGGGGCACACATCATCTGTAGGGAATTTAATCCTTATGAAGTTCACTTTTTTCGTTCCTCCTTGCCCAGATCCAGCTTGAGCTCCTTTCTGCTGCCTCTGCCATCGCTTTAAGGGCTCTAGTCCTCTTCTTCCCAGAAATGGCGAGTTGTTTCATGAGATCATAAGCGGAGGTGCCCACAAACCCTCTTGCCCCGACCTCTATGGCGAAGATTTTGACCCGCAGACCTGCTTTCTTCAGGGTGCTGGCAAGACCGGCGTATTTTTCGGTCTTGTAGATATGTGCTTCTTCCATTCTGCTTTCGTATGGCACAGTGAGTTCTATCAGAATCACTTGTTTCGAGGAGTCAGAGTGGAGAGCGATGTCTGGTCTCATGCCTGTCTTGCTGATGACATCTGGGTAATTTCTCCACTCTGGGAGGTCTGCTGTACACTCCCAGTCGACTGCTCCATCCAGAAGACCCTTTGGCAATGTGCTGGTTGTCATAGCACTTTCGGGCCAGACCTGTTTCCCTCCTGCTTTGTAGAACGTTGTCATAGCAATTGGTGCGTTTGGGGTCATGGTTTTTTCGCTAACCACATCTGTGATCACTTTCAGAACTTGGTTGTGCCTCCATGTATACCTTCCTTGGGCTAGCGCTACTTTGCAAGAGCTTAGGACATGTTCCACTGTTTGTTTCTTCTGACAGAGCGGACATGCTGGGTCGTCTGCTTTCCCCCATTTCACTAAGTTTGCATTCGAGGGGAGCAGGTCATATACAGATCTGAGGAGGAAGCTTATCCTTAGAGGAGCCATGTGCCACATATCGTTCCAGCTGAGACTTCTTTGGAGTGCACTGTCCCATGTTGTCCATTGCCCCTGTTGACCTTGCTGGACTGCCTTCTGCACTCTTTTGACATCTTCTTCTTCCTTCAACTCCTGTATGATCATGTCTCTTTTTTCCTTCCCTTTGGCTTTGGACCACCACTGCATTTTTGTTGCTCCCAGTCCCTGTCTGTTGGTTTGCGTGTGTCCAATTATTTCTTTGATGCTGAGGTTTCTCTTGGCATTGTTTACAGCCTCTTGGACTTTCCACTTTCTGCCAGTTCTCAGCTTTGGATGAACTGATCTCACGATATTGTCTTCCGATTCCTCCAGCATGCTCAACAGTCTTGCTTTTCCAACTTTGTATTCCTCCACTATGGATTTGAGAGGTAGCTTCAGCATTGCTTGACGACAGTAGAATGCAACATCAGTGAGACCAGGTGGGACACCGAGCCATTTTCTTGTGTATTTGTTGATTTTGGCTTCCATTGCTTCGACTGTGCTGGTGGATGACCAAGGCCAGGAATTAAACCATAGTGCCGAGGACATCCACGCTGACGGTTCTGATGCGGATTTTGCACAAGCTCTTAACGCCAAACGTGGAAAACTCAATTTGCCGCCTGCCGGTGCAAAAGAACAATGGGAGAAATTAGATGAGGAACTTGTCCTTAAGCTGAATGCGCTAATAGGGAACAGTACGCTGGAACACAAACTTGACACATACGGAGACATCATATACTCTATCTGCAGGGACACTTATGGAGTGAAGCAGCCAAAGACAAAAACGCCTCCCCAGAAATCCAGAAGACAGCAACAGATGGAGAGCATCCGGAGGGAGAAAAGGAAGCTTAAAAAGCGAATGAAAACTGCCTCAGAATTCGAGAAGCAAGGGCTCCTGGAACTCTGGAAAGATCTGAAGGCCAAACACAATGCTCTCAGCAAAGTGGAATCAGCAAGGCGAAGAAAGAGCAAAAAGAAGAAGACTCAAGATCGTTTCTTCAAAGATCCCTTTGACTTTGCAAGAAAGCTGTTTGAACAACCCAAATCAGGGACTCTCACAGTGGGCAAGGAAACCCTAGAGCAGCATCTCAGGGAAACATATTCCGATTCTCAGCGCGAGGCACCACTTGAAATCCAAAATCTGGTTTGGCCTGCAGCGCCAGAAGGAAAATTCAATAACAAACCACCAACACTGGATGAAGTGAAGAACGTAGTAAAGAAAGCCAGAGCCAAGTCAGCACCTGGACCAAACGGAATACCATACCTGCTCTACAAGAAATGCCCAAAAGTGCTCGAGTGGCTCCACAAGATGATTCGATCAGCATGGAGGAACCAGAAGATCAGCGACCAATGGATGAGAGCTGAAGGAGTGTACATTCCGAAGGAGCAGAACTCCAGCAGCATCAATCAGTTCAGGCCAATATCACTTCTGAACGTCGAGGGGAAAATCTTCTTCTCTGTTATGGCAGCAAGATTGACAAAATACCTGACTGAAAACAAGTATCTGGATATGTCAGTCCAAAAGGGAGGCATACCAGGAATGCCTGGATGCTTGGAACATGCCACGTTGATTTGGGATGCCATCCAAAAGCAAGAACAGAGAAGAGAGACATTGACGTAGTTTGGCTTGATCTGGCGAATGCATATGGATCAGTTCCACACGATATGATCCAGCTGGCTCTTGAAATGTATCACATCCCAGAAAACATCCGAACAATGCTGAGGAAGTATTTCCAAGGGTTCTCAATGCGGTTCTCTACCAAAGAATACACCACGGACTGGATAGACCTAGAGGTGGGCATTGCAATGGGCTGTGCAATCTCTCCCATACTGTTCGTGTTGGCAATGGAAGTCATCTTGAAAGCTGCAATGAAGAGTTCAGGTCCAGTGAATCTGGGAGATGGATACCAGATGCCTCCTCTGAAAGCTTTCATGGATGACACAACAGTCTTGTCCACGGATGAGGAAGAGACACACCAAATCTTAAAGCAGCTGGATGAGCTGGTGGCCTCTTCAAGAATGAGGTTCAAACCTAAGAAATCCCGAAGTCTCTCACTGCGAAAAGGAAAAGTGGCAGATTCAGTCAAATTCATGGTAGCCAACCAAGCCATCCCCACTGTCACAGAAGAGCCAGTAAAAAGTCTCGGAAGATGGTATGATGACTCCCTGAAAAACACACAAAGGGGATGTGAAACCAAGCAAACAGCAGAAGAAGGCCTGAAGAAAATAGATAACTGCGGACTGCCAGGCAAATACAAAGTCTGGTGTCTACAGTTCATGCTGATACCAAAGCTGCTGTGGCCACTGCTAATCTATGACATTTGCACCAGCACAGTCGAAGCAATGGAAGCCAAAATCAACAAATACACAAGAAAATGGCTCGGTGTCCCACCTGGTCTCACTGATGTTGCATTCTACTGTCGTCAAGCAATGCTGAAGCTACCTCTGAAATCCATAGTGGAGGAATACAAAGTTGGAAAAGCAAGACTGTTGAGCATGCTGGAGGAATCGGAGGACAATATCGTGAGAGCAGTTCATCCAAAGCTGAGAACTGGCAGAAAGTGGAAAGTCCAAGAGGCTGTAAACAATGCCAAGAGAAACCTCAGCATCAAAGAAATAATTGGACACACGCAAACCAACAGACAGGGACTGGGAGCAACAAAAATGCAGTGGTGGTCCAAAGCCAAAGGGAAGGAAAAAAGAGACATGATCATACAGGAGTTGAAGGAAGAAGAAGATGTCAAAAGAGTGCAGAAGGCAGTCCAGCAAGGTCAACAGGGGCAATGGACAACATGGGACAGTGCACTCCAAAGAAGTCTCAGCTGGAACGATATGTGGCACATGGCTCCTCTAAGGATAAGCTTCCTCCTCAGATCTGTATATGACCTGCTCCCCTCGAATGCAAACTTAGTGAAATGGGGGAAAGCAGACGACCCAGCATGTCCGCTCTGTCAGAAGAAACAAACAGTGGAACATGTCCTAAGCTCTTGCAAAGTAGCGCTAGCCCAAGGAAGCTATACATGGAGGCACAACCAAGTTCTGAAAGTGATCACAGATGTGGTTAGCGAAAAAACCATGACCCCAAACGCACCAATTGCTATGACAACGTTCTACAAAGCAGGAGGGAAACAGGTCTGGCCCGAAAGGGCTATGACAACCAGCACATTGCCAAAGGGTCTTCTGGATGGAGCAGTCGACTGGGAGTGTACAGCAGACCTCCCAGAGTGGAGAAATTACCCAGATGTCATCAGCAAGACAGGCATGAGACCAGACATCGCTCTCCACTCTGACTCCTCGAAACAAGTGATTCTGATAGAACTCACTGTGCCATACGAAAGCAGAATGGAAGAAGCACATATCTACAAGACCGAAAAATACGCCGGTCTTGCCAGCACCCTGAAGAAAGCAGGTCTGCGGGTCAAAATCTTCGCCATAGAGGTCGGGGCAAGAGGGTTTGTGGGCACCTCCGCTTATGATCTCATGAAACAACTCGCCATTTCTGGGAAGAAGAGGACTAGAGCCCTTAAAGCGATGGCAGAGGCAGCAGAAAGGAGCTCAAGCTGGATCTGGGCAAGGAGGAACGAAAAAAGTGAACTTCATAAGGATTAAATTCCCTACAGATGATGTGTGCCCCGTTAGCACATTGGTAAAACCGCGTACCGCAGTTCTGAAGCGCAGAATCGCCCAGGTTCGATCCCCGGCGTGGGAAAAAAAAAAAAAAAATAGACAACAGCAGAAGGGCATCCAGGAGTCATGACCTGGATGTGGCCCGGCCCCCCGAGAGTGTAAGGAATTCAGGGCCGAAACACTTGTCTAAAGGGGGTTACTTCTCTGAAGACCTTCTGTTGTCTAGCTCTCCCTAGAGTTTCTTTCTACCTAATGAGACCTCGGCAAGACATCAAGTACACAGATATTTGAAATGATCTAGATACGAAGTGTTATAGGCACTTACACATGCAAGTATACCTATATTTACAGATATATATCTCATGTATACCTGGGACTAGTTTTTTTCACACTATATTATTAAAGCTATGAAAGTGATTGTGCGATTGGCTGCTTGCATGCAATGACTCTGCCCCCCAAAATAAAAGAGTGATCACGTCATAAACGTTTGAGAAAATTCTATTTGAAATTTTTGCTGCACAGAGAGCACTTAAGATTTCGTACTTTTCGAGGTCACTGTGAGTTTGAAGAAGCATCGGTTGAAATCAAAGTTGGCATAGAGCGAGGATAATGATGCACTGTCACGACAGTGAAAACAGAATTTAGATATTCTGAGAGGTTCCTATTGAGCTCCATACCTTCAAGAAAAAGGTCTAATTTTAGACACTGATCAGGCCCATGTGATTTTAATCTTGATGCCATGACTTCCAAATTCATGCTTTCACGACTCCTCAGTGGTCCACACTTTTGACCCAGATTTGGTACAGATCCATCCACAAGTCGCCGTGATGTAATGGTTAGAGCAACGGACTACTGACTGGAAGGTTGTGGGTTCGAATCAGTCCCTTCAAAAATCATTGCAGGATTTTTTTACTCTTGCCGGCTCTTACCCAGAGTTGGGCATGCTATGGGCTCATTGGGAAGACTGGGACCACACAGTCGAGTCTCATCCACTTCACGGATGCGTCATTGAGGTTGTTGCTCAAATCTTCTGACCAGCACCGCGGGTGTCTGTATCTCTCGGGCCTGGTTGACGCCAGGATATATTATGATAGTAAGCGTAGAATACAGCCCTGTCACGAAATATCAATCCTAGATGGAACTCCATAGCATGGTTATCATCTTCATCGACATCATCATCATCGCATTGTAAAAGCTGTGCCAGCTTCTGCGGCCATTAAGGTGGCGTAGAAAATGGGACAGGAAAAGAAAAGTTGAGCACAAAGGTAACTTCCCGGAGTGTGACGATCCTTAAAAAAGAAGTACGGATCGATTCATAAACAGCTGAGAAAATCTTGCCGACACGTTTTTGTTACAGATACGCGCACAGACATAAAGACATGCCTGTCTCGCCGGTTAATATGAAATAAGGGAGATTAAACAAGAAAGATGAGTATATTATCACTGCTACAATACTTCTGCTACTACTTTTATTTGTTAAGCGCAAACAGTATATGTCAGAGAATGATCGCTACACGTTATATGAACAAATATATAATTATAAATAAATGAATAAAAGGATAACAAACAGAAAAAAAAGGGGGGGGGGTAATTTGGCAACCCTTTTTGTATGATTTTCATTTGTTACTGAAAAATTCAGAATTTTGGACGAACTCTTTGACAATTTTTATCAATAAAAAATATACTCTTTCAGACAGAGCTTTCTGACAAAACAAATTATTGGTGGACAAAGAATCAGTACATCATTGTAACCTCTCATTGGTCCGTTAAAGACAACAACGAAAACATATGGTAGATAAAAAAAAAAAGGTCAGTTTTCATTATCAGTACCAGAAACGGGTCGATGCTACCTCTTCATCAGCTTATTTGCTATAAGAGAATTTTTAGTCCTCTGCACAAAGCTTTCTGTTACATTTTATTGAAGACCAAAGAATTTTGGGCTTTTAATTCAGGCAAAGCTTTTCAGATCCGTGTTCCTGGTAAGTAAAAAATGTATATTCCCCAGACAAAGCCTTTTCAT
>JAPXFY010001456.1:0-36123 GCA_030674185.1 Monoplex corrugatus | reverse complement strand
TATGCCATTGGCGATAATGGCTCTCCATACAAATCTATCCCTTGTCGCTGCAAGTATATCTCCCAGCCCCTCTGTCCTCAGTCACTCTGCAAGTCCATCCAATATTTTCTCCCTGGGTCTACCTGGTGTTCTCTTTCCCTCCAGCTTTCATGTTGTGACCAGTGTGCTCAACTTTCTCTTGCCTCATAAAATATGTCGTATAAATGTTGCTTGTCATTTCCTAATCTTCTTTGTTAATGTTTTTATTGTGTCTGCTTCATTCAGGACTGTCTCGTTATCTTTTATCTTAACCTGGTTGCCGTTTTTGACGTGGTGTTAGCCCTGATATGGCTCTCTGTGGATGAAACCTTGTCGTTGGTAGAGAAGCTTGCGTGCAGCTATGATCCATTGAGCTAAGCCGTCGGGAGTCTAGTACTCCTGGTATGGTCACCCATGGCGGAAAGGTCACTGGTGAGTTGCCAGACTAATATCATCCATTTTCACTGCCTTGTGGATAGCTGAGGGAAACAACCCCTACAGAAAATTCGGAGCGGAGCCCCGTTAGGCGGTTTCTTGTTCAAACTCTGTCAAGTCTCCGGCAAAATCCTGCACCCAGAATCACCTCCAGCCGTCTTGACCATGTCTTGCCACTGGATCCAGGTGATCCCGGACGAGAGAGTGTGGATGATGCTGCGCAAGTTATCTACACTTTAATCAAAGTCTCAGCGCATGTCATGGCTTCATACGCACAGTTGAAAGTTTCAACCGTAAAGCCCTGTGGCGATGGGGGCGCGACGACGTAGTAGGTGAGGATACACTGGTAGCTACAGCCGCAAACCTGCACACAGGTGGCTCAGGACACTGGTCGTCTTCCAATGAACGAAGCAGCAGAGGAACCCTGGCACCATCCTGAGTGACTGAGCAGCCCTCTTCAGGACCCACACTGCTCACCTCCTAGAATGAGGAAGGGGCTAGAAAAGGTGCCCTAAACATTGCCTGCTTCAACCTACCCAGACCAGCATACCGTGGCTGGTAGGGATCCCATGTAGCGGTCGAAAAAACAGAAATAAAAGAAAGGTGACAAGACTCACCATAAGTACATGGAATGTACGTACACTTCTAGACAATGCCAAAGGTGACCGACCTGACAGAAGAACTGCACTGGTTGCTAGAGAATTAGCTCGTTACAGGGTTGATATTGCCACTCTATCAGAGACCAGACTGACTGAAGAAGGTCAACTCACTGAGACATGTCCTGGCTATACATTCTTCTGGAGTGGACGTAAACAAGAAGAACGCCGTGAAGCTGGAGTAGGCTTTGCGATCAAGTCCAGTCTAGTTAAGAACCTTGAACGACTGCATAAAGGTTTCAATGACAGACTCATGGTGATGCACTTGCCCCTCACAGACAAAAAGCAAGCCACACTGATTAGTGCCTATGCCCCAACAATGACAAATTCTGAAGAGACCAAAGAGAAGTTCTATGAAGATCTTGATTCTCTACTAACAAGCGTTCCCAGAGCTGACAAATTTCTGGTCCTCGGGGACTTCAATGCAAGAGCTGGGTCCGACTATGAAGCATGGGAAGGCATCATTGGCAAACATGACATAGGGAATTGCAACAGCAATGGACAACTCCTTCGGACATGCAGCTCACACAACTTGGTCGTCACTAACACGCTATTTCAGTTGGCAACCAAAAAGAAGACAACATGGATGCACCCTAGATCCAGGCACTGGCACATGCTGGACTATGTCATTACCAGAAAGGCCGACAAAGATGGTGTACGAGTAACTAAAGCCATGTGTGGCGCTGAATGCTGGACAGACCACTGGCTAGTCATCTCAAAGCTTAACATCCGCATCAAACCAAAACCCAGGCCTCAAGGCAAGAAACCCCCACCAAAGGGACTAAACACTTCAAAACTAAAAGAGGAAACCACTGTAGAGAACCTCATTAGTGACCTGAACGTCAAACTGGCTGACCTTCAGTTTGGTAATGCTAGTGTCGAAGAAGAGTGGGCAGTCTTCAGGGATCATGTCTATACATCAGCCTTAGAGAAAATAGGACCTGTCACACGAAAACATCAAGACTGCTTTGATGGAAACGACCAGCATATCCAAACCCTTCTGGGTGAGAAGCACAGATGCCATCTTGCCTACCAGTGTGACCCAAAATCTGATTCAAAGAAAACTGAATTCCTGGAGTGTCGCCGACAAGTCCAGGCAAAACTCAGGAACATGCAAGACAAGTGGCTAAGTGACAAGGCTGATGAAATCCAGCAATATGCAGACCGTCACGACTCGAAAAGTTTTTATGACGCCCTGAAGGCTATCTATGGGCCAACGTTGTCTGGCACTTCTCCATTGCTATCTGCAGATGGGGAAATGTTGATCACCGAGCGGTCAGAAATTCTTGAAAGGTGGGCAGATCACTTCGACAGTGTCTTGAACCGCCCTTCCTCAATAAATGAAGCAGCCATTGATCGCCTCCTCAAATAGAAAATAACAACCAACTTGATGTACCACCTAACATACAAGAGGTCACAAAGGCCATTGGCCAACTCTCCTGTGGCAAGGCCCCTGGTGCTGACGCCATACCTGCTGAGATCTACAACGTGGGAGGTCCAATGCTCACGCAAAGATTAACTGAGATGTTTGCAACACTCTGGAACAGTCAATCACTCCCTCAAGACTTCAAGGATGCCTCAATAATCCACCTATACAAGAGGAATGGAAACAAACAATCATGTGACAACCACAGAGGAATATCACTACTGTCCATTGCAGGCAAGATATTAGCAAGGGTGCTGATGAACCGCCTCACTAATCATCTTGAGCAGAGTCTGTTGCCAGAGAGTCAATGTGGATTTCGGGCTGGGAGAGGTACGGTGGACATGATCTTTGCTACTCGTCAACTGCAAGAAAAGGCGCAGGAACAACACCGAGCACTGTACACAACCTTTGTCGACTTGACAAAGGCGTTTGACACGGTGAGTCGCGAGGGGCTGTGGAAGATAATGGCGAAGTTCGGCTGCCCTCCAGCCTTCGTAAATATGGTGCGACAGTTTCACGATGGTATGATGTCACGGGTTCTTGATGATGGAGAAATGTCCAGAGACTTTCCAGTCAGCAATGGCGTGAAACAAGGATGCGTCCTTATGGCTACACTATTCTCTATGATGTTCTCGGCAATGTTATCAGATGCATTCTCTCCAGAAGACCCTGGCATAGATATACGCTACCGCACAGACGGCAAGTTGTACAACACAAGACGCCTCAAGGTGACCACTAAATGCCGCTACAGCACTCTTCGTGACCTTTTCGCAGACGATTGTGCGTTAAATGCTTGCGACAACTTCGGTCTTATAATAAGCACCAAGAAAACCGAAGTCATGTATCAGCCTCCGCCAGGTGTTCCATATACTGAACCAAATATCGAGGTCAAGGGCACAAAACTACATGCAGTCGACAACTTCACATATCTCGGCAGTTCCCTATCACGTTGTGTGCATATCGACGACGAAGTCAACAAACGCATAGCTAAGGCCAGCACTGCATTTGGAAGGCTGCGTCCTACGGTATGAGCCAGAAGAGGTATCTCGGCCACAACTAAACTCAAAGTGTACAAAGCGATGGTCCTCACCACTCTCCTCTACGGCAGTGAGACCTGGACTGTTTACAGTAGACACACAAGGAAATTGAATCATTTTCACACCAAAAGCCTCAGAAAGATTCTGAATATCCGATGGCAAGAGAAGATGCCTGATACAGAATTACTAGAGAGAGCCAATCTCCCGTCCATCCACACTTTACTTCAAAAGAGTCGCTGGGCTGGCCATGTGTACCGGATGTCTGACACCAGAATTCCGAAGCAACTCCTCTTCGCGAACTAGCAAACCCTTCAACCACAGTAAACCGACCATAGATGTCCAACCTGTGGACGTTACTTCTGTGCCCGGATCGGATTGATCAGTCACCTCCGGACACACTGACTCAAAGCAACTTCATGAAGCCGTGGTCATTGTCGACGACGACAGACGAACACCACTAAAAAGTCTGATTTTGTGTAAAGCACAGTGAGTCCAGATGAGTTTGGAGACTAGCATTATATAATTTATGATTGTAATAATATTAGTTCCTACGTGTCACAAGTAGGGATGTAGGTGACTGTCAGTGTCTTGCAGTTTATGCAAGTTCGTGAAGATCTAGCAGTTGATCATTCTTCTCAGAGACAAAATACACAAGTCCAGGTCAAACGAAAATAATCCTTCATTTGAAGAATGTAGAAAACATAACAGGAACTGGGTAAATACTTCACACATTGGATGCACCACTCCTTGTTTGCAGAATTCTTCTTCTTCAGCCCTCAAATCTACACGCAGCAACTCCACGAACTACAGTGACTTCTCTATCTCTGACAGCAGGCTTACACTTCAATCCTGTTTATCACCATGGTAAGTTTCAGAATATTCTCGGCTTTTCCCTAGATTTTCAGCCGATTTCCGGAACATTCTCGAATGATCTAAGGTATTTTCCCTGTCATTTCCAGATTGTTCCAGAGGATTCTGTTACATATTTCCATACAACGAAATCAAACTTAAACATGTATTTTCAGTGTTAGCATAAACCAATCTTCAAGAACGAACAGCAGAGAGTAGCTGAATTGACACACATTTTGACGTCACTCTTCTCTTATTGGCATTCGCTCTTTCACGTTGAGTTTCATTTTACTCTTTTTTTTAAATGTAACAGTGTGTGTGTGTGTGGTGTGTGTGTGTGTGTGTGTGTGTGTGGTGTGTGTGTGTGTGTGTGTGTGTGGTGTGTGTGATGTGTGTGTGTGTATGTGTGTGTGTGTGTGTGTGTATGTGTGTGTGTGTTGTATGTGTTGTGTGTGTGTGTGTGTGTGTGTGTGTGTGTGTGTGTGTGTGTGTGTGTGTGTGTGTGTGTGTGTGTGATTTAAGTATTTCACTGCCAGCATATCCTGGGATATGGTAACTGGCTGATGTATTTTTTGGGGGAAAAAGATACATTTTGAGCTTTCATAGTTTACAAGAAAAAGTTGAGTGTTTATAATTTACGAAACAAAGTTCAGTGTTCATAATTTACGAAGCAAAGTTGTGTGTTCATAGTTAACAAAACAGGGTTGGTTTATAATGTAATACACTACAGGGTTGTTTGTGTTGTAACACGTGTAACTTGTTCGCTGCTGTTTGATTATTTATTGTTTTAAACCTTTCACTCCTGACTGCAGCTACAGTCTGGGTTCAGGGCATCATCTGCTGATGTTGATCCTACAAATAGTACACAGGTTAGAGGTCTGTAACCTTTTTCTTTAAAGAATGTAGGCCCATGTGCTGTTAGGCAAACACTAACGGTAGCTCGGAATGATGTTTTATATTGTTTGTTGTTGTGCATACCTTTTGTTTGTTTGTTTGTTTTACTTTGTTTTGTTTTCTGGGGGCGCAAGTAGCTTTGGGAGTGAAAGGGTTACTTTGTTTAGCGTTGTTTATACACGGGTATTTCATGTTGATGGAAAAGTGTTGATGTTGTTTTAAGCAAGAAATACATTTGACCAGTTATTTGGTGTGTTCAATGATAGTCGTGTATCCCCATGTGCTGTCAGTGTGTTGTGTTGAACACAGTTATAAGCAGTCACTGTCTATCCATTTCCACTTTGTATATATACACTCGTAAACAAGAATTTTTTTGTATATCACCCGTTCACCTGTCAGCTACATCATTGTTGATGGTACCCGCTGATGTATGCCTCGTCAGTTGTCTCCGTCCCCTTCTGTCTACATGTACAATCCTTCTCACATATTTCATTTTACTGTAACTTCGTCCACTTGGTTATGTTCTCTACATAGGAAGTCGGCGGTCTTCCTTGTCGTCTCTTGCCCTCTATCTTGCCCTGGGCCACAGTCTTCATTACGTGGCAGATCTGATGTCTCGTAGCATGTCCAAAGTATTCCATGTCCTTTTCCTAACCAGGCCTAAAAGTTCAGGTTGTTTGTTCAGTTCTTCCAGAATGCTTTGGTTTGTTCATCTTTCAGTCCAGTTTATTCTTAGGAGTCTTTTGTAGAACCACATCTCTGCACTTTTGATTCTGCTTTCATGTGCAGCTTTAAGAGTCCATCTTTCACTTCCATATAACACAACAGGCCAAATCAGTGTTCGCAGTATTTGAGCTCATTTCCTAAATATATGTCTTTCTCAATGGTAGTAAGATGGATCATTCTTTGTTTGGCTTGGGCAATTCTTACTTTGATGTCTTTGCTATATGTGACACCAACTGACTTGTATGGCCCAAGGTATTTGAAGTGTTGTACAACTTCGAGGGGTTCTCCATCGACTGCTATGTTTCCATCCATGTATGTATGCATTTAAAAAACAACATGGGTTGGTTGGTTCTTTTGGTAGAGTTGTGGACTTGACATCTGATGTTTCAAGATCAATCCTGTCATTTTAGTGGTGTCAGATTAGTGTTTGTTGAGTTCCTCTCTCCTCCTGCCCCCCCCTCCCCCCCGTCCCCATTTCGTGCAGTATAAATAATGTCCCCAATGTCGGCTGGGATTTAAACAGTAATTAGTCTAAGTCTGTTCCTCATATATAATAACAAACATGTTGTTAAGTCTATGTCTGTCCCGTCATACATAATAACACAACATGTTGTTAGTTCTAAGTCTGTCCCATCATAATAATAACACAACATGTTGTTAAGTCTAAGTCTGTCCCATCATAATAATAACACAACATGTTGTTAAGTCTAAGTCTGTCCCATTATACATAACACAACATGTTGTTAAGTCTAAGTCTGTCCCATCATACATAATAACACAACATGTTAAGTCTAAGTCTGTCCCATCATACATAATAACACAACATGTTTAAGTCTAAGTCTGTTCCATTATACATAATAACACAACATGTTGTTAAGTCTAATGTCCTGTTTCCATCATACATAATAACACAACATGTTGTTGTCTGTGTTGGAAGTGATGATAAGTTGCTGTGTCATTGCAAATATTGTTTTATTGGAGGGTGTGTGAAACCAACAACATCATATAAAACAGTACCAAACATGCAGCAATAAATACAGGTGAAACAAGAGACTGCACAACGTATTTCACATAAAAATTAATGATGGGAGGTCTTCTGAATGCCTCAAATACTTTCTGCACTCTCATGAAATGGATTTTCCTGTCTGCTGCAGCATTCAATTTTGATCTCAACTGTCAAGAAAGAATTCATTATTAATAAGGATGTTGTCTGCTATTTTCATAGATAGTCAGTCAGGTCCTGGGTTGTCTTTAGAAAATTAGATATGTTTAACCCTTTGTGTCCCGCACCCTATCCTATGCAGGATGGTGGTGGACAGGATGCAGGAGTCAAGGGTTCAGGGTTTGCTTTGCTTGCATGGTTAACAATGCAGGATGATGGTGGACAGGATGCAGGAGTCAAAGGGTTCAGGTTTTGCTTTGCTTGCATGGTTAACAATGCAGGATGATGGTGGACAGGATGCAGGAGTCAAAGGGTTCAGGGTTTTGCTTTGCTTGCATGGTTAACAATGCAGGATGATGGTGGACAGGATGCAGGCGTCAAAGGGTTCAGGTTTGCTTTGCTTGCATGGTTAACAATGCAAGATGGTGGTGGACAGGATGCAGGAGTCAAAGGGTTCAGGTTTGCTTTGCTTGCATGGTTAACAATGCAGGATGATGGTGGACAGGATGCAGGAGTCAAAGGGTTCAGGTTTTGCTTTGCTTGCATGGTTAACAATGCAGGATGATGGTGGACAGGATGCAGAGTCAAAGGGTTCAGGTTTGCTTTGCTTGCATGGTTAACAATGCAGGATGATGGTGGACAGGATCAGGAGTCAAAGGGTTCAGGGTTTGCTTTGCTTGCATGGTTAACAATGCAAGATGGTGGTGGACAGGATGCAGGAGTCAAAGGGTTCAGGGTTTGCTTTGCTTGCATGGTTAACAATGCAGATGATGGTGGACAGGATGCAGGAGTCAAAGGGTTCAGGGTTTGCTTTGCTTGCATGGTTAACAATGCAGGATGATGGTGGACAGGATGCAGAGTCAAAGGGTTCAGGTTTTGCTTTGCTTGCATGGTTAACAATGCAGGATGATGGTGGACAGGATCAGGAGTCAAAGGGTTCAGGGTTTGCTTTGCTTGCATGGTTAACAATGCAAGATGTGGTGACAGGATGCAGGAGTCAAAGGGTTCAGGTTTGCTTTGCTTGCATGGTTAACAATGCAGGATGGTGGTGGACAGGATGCAGGCGTCAAAGGGTTCAGGTTTTGCTTTGCTTGCATGGTTAACAATGCAGGATGGTGGTGGACAGGATGCAGGAGTCAAAGGGTTCAGGGTTTGCTTTGCTTGCATGGTTAACAATGCAGGATGGTGGTGGACAGGATGCAGGAGTCAACGGGTTCAGGGTTTGCTTTGCTTGCATGGTTAACAATGCAAGATGGTGGTGGACAGGATCAGGAGTCAAAGGGTTCAGGGTTTGCTTTGCTTGCATGGTTAACAATGCAGGATGATGGTGGACAGGATGCAGGATTCAAAGGGTTCATGGTTTGCTTTGCTTGCATGGTTAACAATGCAGGATGGTGGTGGACAGGATGCAGGAGTCAAAGGGTTAACACACAAAAACTGAACTGAAGAAAACAATATATATCGGTCACTCGTTATTTGAACGTCCACATTGCTAACTCTGTGTGTTTGTGTGTGTGTGTGTGTGTTTGTGTGTGTGTGTGTGTGTGTGTGTGTGTGTGTGTGTGTTCGTGTGTGTGTGTGTGTGTTTGTGTGTGTGTGTGTGTGTGTGTGTGTGTGTGTGTGTGTGTGTGTGTATGTGTGTGTGTTATTGTTTTCTTTTTTTTAATTCTGAGGTAGGCTATAACTCTTATATGATCTCAAATGTATGAGTTATTAGGTATATGGCCTTTTGTTTTGTTTTGTTACCCTGTCGTTATGACTGGCATGCTCCACTTTCTGGAGGATACGCACGCTCGCTGTTTTTATGCTTTCATAAGCCCTTGCACCGATACAGTTTAATTAACCCTTTGACTTCCGCACCTATCCACCAGCATCCTGCATTGCCACCCATGCTAGCAAAGCAAAAACTTAACCCTTTGATTCTCTCACCCTTTCCACCAACTTCCTGCAGTTAACTAGTGGATAGGGTGAGGGAATCAAATGGTTAAGTTTTTGCAGTTGATATATAGCGTGCAGGAGTCAAAGGGTTAAATGATATTCAGTGTGCTTATTTGGTGTTCTATGCACGTTTTCACTTGAATGGCGGTAAGACACTAGCAGGTCTGCGCAGATGTTGACCTGAACGATTGGGAAACCCCCCAAAAAACTCCACCCTTTACCCACCAGGTGGAGGTATCTTGTTGGATCGAACTTAGGATCTTCCAAATGGAAGCTTAAACCCAGACCTTTAAACTAGAGGAGCACTTGTCCCCACCACCTGGTCCATCAACACACGTCTTTAACAAATAACAACTTGAGATTTTTTTAATGTAAGGTAGGCTGAAGCGTTGGATAAAACATTTTTGTTATTGACACTGTTACTGGTGTTATGGTTGAAAGATAACAGTAAACAAAACCTTACTGACCTAATGTTATGAAGGTATTAGTAGTTGTTATTGGTGTTATGGATGTAGGTCACAATAATTAAACCTGTACTGAACAAATGTTATGAATATATTTGTAGTTTATTGTTGGTGTTATGGATGTAGGTCACAATAACTAAATCCACAATGAACTGATGTTATGAATTTATTGGTGGTTATCATTAGTATTATGGATGAAGATGCCAGAAATCAAAACCGTACTGACCTAATGTTATGAAGATGTTAATAGTTGTTATTGGAATTATTGATGAAGATGACGGTAATATAAACTATACTGAACTAATGTTATGAAGATACTAGTAGATATCACTGGTGTGACGGATGAAGGTCACGATAATTAAAATAATACTGATGTTATGAAGATATTAGTATCATTACTGATGTTATGGATGAAAATGACAGTAATCAAAACCAACTGAACTGATGTTAGGGAGATACTGGCAGTTATTACTGGTGTGATGGATGAAAGTCTAATAACTAAAACCACACTGAACTAATGTTGTGAATGTATTAGTTTCTAAACGAGCAAGTGTGTGTACCTGACATATTATGTAAAGAAATTAATTTTAATCAAACGCCCATTGAACCAGAAATAAATTCGTACCAAAAGCCAGTTGGATCAGAAATCAATTCTAACCAAATTCCAATTGGACCAGACATTCTAGCCAAATGACAGTTGGATCAGAAATTAATTCTGACCAAAAGCCACATTTGTGTTTGGAGGACTGAGTTTGTTCAAGAAGAACCATTGCACTTAATTCTGTATGCCTTCCAACCAAATATACCAATAAAATCTTGCAAACTCTTTGCACTAGCAAAAAATCTCAAGTGCTGTAAAGTCTTAATGGGGAAAGGGAAGGTATGGGGTTGGGGGGAGGGAGGGGGAATAGAATAGGACCTAAAATCATCAAGCTGACAATATCATAATGATTGGAGCATTAAGATTAGCAGTAAACAGGCCATTCTGTGTTGCACAGCAGATTTGAACTTGATATCTCAGATCTAGAGTCCACAACACTGTCAACAGAACCGACCAGCCAACAAAATAAATGTGGCCGAACAGAGGATTGAACTCACGACCCGTACGTTATCAGCATGGTGCACTTACCCACTGAGCCAATGGAACCAGATAAAAGTTTAGTAAAGCTAGGAATGAACAAAGGACTGCTGATTACAGAGGATATAAAAAAACCCATTTGAACAGGATGTGGATTTTCAATTTAGAACAAGTCAGAATGTGACTAACTTTTTCTGTCACCATATAATCATGCACATAACATTTTTCTACATATATGGAAAACCCCGTCTGAAGATGATGTGGATTTTTAATTTGGAACAAGTCAGAATGTGACTTACCTTTTCTATCACTATGTAATTATGCACATAACATTTTCTGCATGTTTATTCTTGGAAACGTTTATCTTTATGTTACTCAACAGGGACATTGCTTGTCAAGCCGAAAGTGTTACAAATTCTTTGTCTCACACAACAGGAACACTATTTCGTAGCTGAAAGTGTTAACCTTGTCCTACACAGCAAGGACACTTATCTAGCTAAAAGTGCTAAATTTTGTCCTAAATACAGGGACAAATACTTGTCTAGCTGAAAGTGCTAAACTTTATATACAACAGGGACATTACTTGTCTAGCTGAAAGTGTTAAACTTTGTCCTACACAACAGGGACATTTTTTGTAAAGCTGAACTGACATTTTTGTTGAAAATTCTTTTGGTGTCATCATATAATGACATCCACCAGATGCTCTCTCTGTCTGTCTCTCTGTCTGTGTCTCTCTGTCTCTCTGTTTCTGTCTCTCTGTCTCTGTCTCTCTGTCTCTGTGTCTCTCTGTTTCTTTCTGTCTGTTTCACTTTCTCTCTCACTTTCTCTTTCTCTGTGTCTCTATCTATCTGTCTGTCTCTATTTCTTCCCCCCATCTCTCTCTCTGTCTCTATGTGTGTGAGTGTGTGTAATTGTGAGTGTATATCCATGTTTAAGTGTGTATGTGTGTGTGTGTGTGTGTGTGTGAGTGTGTGTGTGCGTGAGTGTGTGTGTGTGTGTATGTGCGTGTGTGTGCGTGCGTGTGTGTTCGTGTGTATGTGGGTGTGAGTGAGTGCGTGTGTGTGTGTTTTTGTACGAATATATCATCATCATCATCATCATCAGTCCCGTAGTCCGGTTGACCGTTGGGGCACCACTGAAGATTTTGCAACCAACTTCCTCCACTCATTACGGTCCTCAGCTTTCCGCAGAATGATGTTCCATTCAAGGCCAGTCCACTCTCTGATATTGTCTTCCCATCTTTTTCTCTGTCTGCCTCTTCGTCTCCTTCCCTTTACTGTATCCTGCAAGACGGTCTTGGCCAGTCCAGATGATCGTGTGACGTGCCCGTACCACCTCAGTTTGCGTTTTATCACTGAAGTCAGGAGGTCTTCATACGGCCCGATTGCATTTTCGATTCGGGTTTTCACTTCCTTATTGGTTATATGATCTTTGTACGAGATTCCAAGGAGTTTGCGGAAGCATCTCATCTCCATTGCCTGTATCCTTCTTTCAATGTCTGCTGTTATGGTCCAAATTTCGCATGCATGCAAAAATATTGACATGACCAGGGAACGCATCAGTCTGATCTTGGAGCCGATAGCGATATTCTTGTCGTTCCAGATGACTTTAAGCTTGGTCATTGCAGCTGTGGTCTGGGCAATCCTGGAAAGTACTTCAGACTTTGATCCTTCATCTGATACTATAGCCCCCAGATATTTAAAGCTATGGACGGTCTCAAGTTTCTTGTCTATGGTAATGTCAGTGCTGATGCCATTGGCATTATTGTTATCAACTGGGTTTTCTCTACACTGATCTGCATGCCATATGCTGTGGAGGCCTCATCAAAATGTTTTATCAAGCTGACCAGCTCTTGCTCTTGCCCAGCTAGTCCGTCAATGTCGTCAGCAAAACGCAAGTTTGTGATTGTTCTACCTCCCATGCTGACTGTTCCCTCGTGATCTTCAAGTGCGTCAGCCATTATTCTCTCTAAGAAGATGTTAAAGAGAGTGGGGGAGAGCAGGCATCCTTGGCGTACTCCAACTGTGGTTCGGAACCATTCTCCTATGTTGTTGTCATGGTAGACTGCACCGGTCGCCTTTTCGTAGAGGCATTCTATGGTTCTGATCAGGTTGG
The DNA here is from genome assembly GCA_030674185.1 of Monoplex corrugatus. Classification (NCBI taxonomy): domain Eukaryota; kingdom Metazoa; phylum Mollusca; class Gastropoda; order Littorinimorpha; family Ranellidae; genus Monoplex; species Monoplex corrugatus. The sequence continues at coordinate 23,325 of JAPXFY010001456.1, read as the reverse complement.
CATTGACGTTGTACAGCCTCATGGTTGCCCACAAGGCTGCATGCCAAACTCTGTCGAATGCCTTCTTGAAGTCCACGAAGACGTGGTAAAGGCCTTGCTGGTATTGCAAGTATTTCTCACAGAGCAATCTGATGTTGAACATTTGTTTTGTGGTACTTCTTCCTGGTCTGAAACCTGCTTGCTCTTCTTTTATTATCTCCTCAGCTTGTGGCTTCAATCTGCTCAGAAAGAGTTTTAGTATGACCTTACTTGGATGGCTGATCAGGCTGATGGTACGGTAGTTTTGGCATAGTTGTAGGTTGCCTTTCTTCGGGAGAGTGATGATCAGGGACTGGGTCCAAGGTGTTGGCCATTCGCCTGTCTGCCAGATCTTATTGCAGGTGATGAGTAACATATCTATTACGGCCTCTCCTCCTGCCTGGACCAACTCTGAGGAATGTTGTCCACTCCTGCTGACTTGCCTTTCTTCAATGATTTTACTACAGCTTCAACTTTTTCTCGCACGATGGGATAGCTGTCATTGTTGGTTGGTGGAGGAACGTCTAGCACCTTGGGATCTCCTGTTTTTTTGTGTGTGTATAATTCGGAGCAGTACTCAGTCCACCTCTTCAGAATATCTTGATCTGTGAGACATTTCCCTGCTTTGTTCTGTATGGTAGTGGTTCTGCCTTGTTTTGAGCTTGTTAGTCCTTTCACAAGCTGGTAGGCTTTCTTGCTGTTATTTTTCTGCAGGTTTGCTTCGATATCTTGGCATTGTTCTTCAATCCATGTCTCCTTTGCTTTCCTCATGCCTTCTTTAACTTGCTGGTTGGCTTCTCTGTATAGTTTAGCTCCTTCATCCGTACTCTTCTTTTGCTTTAGTTCTCTGTGTTTGTCGCTCCGCTTTAGTACTTCTTCCGTGACCCAGGGCATCTTTGTTGGTCGGTGTTTTCCAAGGATGTCGTTGGTTGCTTCGGTCACGGCAGTGTTGAAGTTGTTGATCAGAGTGTCTATTTCGGTGTCCCGATTGTCAAGGACGAGGAGAGGGGCAAACTTCCTTCCTATCGTTGCTTGGAAGTTTTCAACTATGTTGGGGTCTTTGAGCTTCTCAAGATTGAACTTAATTCTTATGTTGCCCTGTTTCTTCATCCTCTGGAGGCGGAGTTTGAAGGTCATCATTACAAGCTCACGATCGCTTCCAATGTCTGCTTCTGGCAAGCTCCTGGTCTTTGCGATGTTAACACTTGACTGGAAGCGTTTTCTAACCATGATGTAATCAATCTGACTGTGGTATTCTTCTCCTGGGCTGTGCCATGTCCAGCGTCTAGATGGTTTGTGTTGACCAGACGTGTTTACCACCTTCAGGTCGTTGTAACTGGCGAATTCTAGGAGCCTCAAACCTCTTTCGTTGGTGTCAGGGTTGCAGTATTACCCACATATCCCTTTCCAGTTATTGCATTCATCCACTCCAATCTTCGCATTCCAGTCGCCCTGCACTATAATGATGTCTTTCTTTGGCGTCTGATCTACGATTTCCTGCAGTTGATCATAGAAGTCTTCGACAGCCTCGTCATCATAGTCAGTTGTTGGGGCATAAGCTTGTATGATGGTGATGTTAAAAGGTGAAGCCTTCAGGCGAATGGTAATGAGTCTGCTAGAGACTGGTCGGCATTCCATGATGGCATTCACAGAGTCTTTGTGAATGAGGAATCTAACTCCATGCTCATGTTTGTCTTCACTGCCACTGAAGTAGAGTTTGTGGCCTTCTGGGGTAGACGTTTCTCTGAGGTTTTTCCATCGTACCTCACAGAGCCCAAGGACGTTCCATCGGTATCTCTTCATTTCATGTGTTAGTTCTGCAACTTTTCCTGCTGCTCTCAGCGATCTCACATTCCAGGTGCCGATAGTAATATTGTTTCTTGTGCGTAGCGATTTTGGTCCACCAGTCACATACTTTTCACCTCTGCCCTGATGGCCAGCAACGGAAGGCGCGGTCCTTATTCCGGGCGACGACCGGGCCGGTATGGATTGAGTTGCGGTTGTAATCTTCATTTAGTGTGTCTTGGGCAATGTCGCATGGCGGAGCCCATCCCTCTCCATGCCAGACCACAGCCGACGTCCTCCATCTAGGTGGTTCGCCTTGGTCTTGAACACATAGCCGTTGAGTTCCTTGAGGAACTTCGTCCGCCTTGGCCGGTAATCAGCATCGTGGAGGTTATTCGCCCAGTGATGCAGTGTTAACATCACCCCCTCACGTGGTTTGGCTCGCCTGCTGAGGCGAGGTCCCGGGTGTGGTGCTTGGAGTCAGCATGTGAGAGATTTAGAGGATGGACGAGGACCAGTGATGCCTGTCCACCCTACCAGGTAGAGTGCAGCAGGCAGACACCAAAGGTACTACCTCTATCCAGAGCCCCCTACACCCCTACGAATATATATGTGTCTGTAAATGTGTCAGTGCGTGAATATATGTGTGTGAGTTCGTTTATGTATGTTGTATGTGTATGTGTGAATAAATGTGTGTGCGCTTGTGTGTGCGAGCGTATGTGTATGTGAGAGGAACGTTTATGTGTCCAACACACCACAACAACGCAAGCACACACTGACAGCAAGTATAATGAAGTCATATTCATGCACAAGGTGGGTGTGACTGTAGATGTAGACAACATGGTGAGTGTTGAGAAAGAGAGAGAGAGAGAGACAGAGACAGAGAAAGGGAGACAGAGAGAGAGAGAGAGAGAGACAGACAGACAGACAGACAGAGACAGAGAGACCAATGATGTGATATACCAGGCTGATTGATATAGACATTGTTGGTGTGTTCATTTTACCAGTATTGTAGTGTCTGGAGAGAAACTAATGATGTGACATAACAGGCTGATTGATATAGACATAGATGCTGTGTTCAATTTATACCAGTATTGAAGTGTTTGGAGAGAGACCAATGATGTGATATAACAGGCTGATTGATGTAGACATTGTTGGTGTGTTCACTTTATCAGTATTGTAGTGTCTGGAGAGAGATCAATTATGTGATATAACTGGCTGATTGATGTAGACATTGTAAGTGTGTTCACATTATCAGTATTGTAGTGTCTGGAGAGAGAGAGGCAAGTGATGTGATATAACTAGCTGATTGATGTAAACACTGTTGGTTTGTTAACTTTACCAGTATTGTAGTGTTTTGAGAGAAACCAAAGATGTGATATAACTGGCTGATTGATGTACATGTAGACACTGTTGGTGTGTTCACTTTAGCAGTATTGAAGTAGGAACCAGAAAAAAACAAAACAAAACAAAAAAAAAACCACGAAACTATAATCAGAATGCGTATTTAATACAACCAGACAAAACAAGCGCAAATTTTCTACCAACTGGCCTTAAACACCAAACGCGCGCGCGCGCGCACACACACACACACACACACACACACACACACACACACACACACACACACACACACAGACATACACACACACACACATACATACATACACACACACACACACACACACACACATACACACACACACATACATACACACACACACACACACACACACACACACACACACACACACACACACACACACACACACACACACACACACACAATTAGGAGAAAAAGACTAAAACTTACCTGCCTTCGTCCAGAGGGAGAAAAGGACTAAAATGATAACAATAATGTAGTGTTTGGAGAAGATTAGGAAAAGACAAGCAACGTTCATACGACATTTTATGAGGAACGAGAACTTAGAGCACCTGATCACAACAGGAAAGCTGGAAGGAAAGAGAACACCAGGTAAACCCAGGGAGAAAATAGTGGATGGACTTGCAGGGTGGCTGAGGACAGAGAGGGTGGGAGATGTATTTGCAGGGACAGGGGATAGATTGGTATGGAGGGCCATGATCGCTGTGACAGAACCTAGCCTACCGAAATATTACGTCATGATTTATGACGCGATAAGCGCTACTCCGGAAAAATTCGTCATTAGTTGCGTCATTGCCGGAATGAACTCGTCTGGTTTTCAACTGGAAACAAGAAACCACGCTGTAGATTTTCTGCATTGAAATAGCCAGTTCAACTGTTAAGAAAGGCATCAAGAGCGCTTCTCTTGAAGGAACATCTAGCTGTAAGTGAAGTCTTTTAGAATATAACTGATTTAGTAATAGAATTGATGTTTCCAGGTCTTTGAAGGAGTTTTGGTGCCAGCAGGCCTATGGTCGCCTGAACTGATCTTACCATTGTTTGTAATCTGTCAAGATATGCCTTCTATTTGCAGAAATGGATGCGTTGGAAGTTAAAACGATTGTGCTTGATATTGTGTACATATTCTTTGCAGTTTCAGATGGGGAGTTCCTTGACATTATTTTTGTTTAAGTCCCGTAAGGACGGGACACTATTTTAATGTCTGTCTCTTCAGCGTTGTTCCACATTTATGATGTCGTTCTGATAATGTTCTATGTATTTATGCGTTTCATCGTTAGTCCGCATGATGTGAGACCATGTTAGAATCAGAGGTAGTCATGTTTGCATAATGAATCTATAGGGTCAGTTGTAGGCTGTATAGTTTTGGGTTAAATGAAAGATTGTCCATCCTCGTTAAATTCGTTAGATCTACTGTTTAGATTTAAAATTGTTCATATTCTGGTAAACGTTGTTAAGATGGTAAGGGTTCATGTGGAACCTATCTTATTCATAATTCGTAAAGAAGTCTGTAGACGGACGATCGTCTTCCCATATGCATATTCAGAGGATAGTCGTCAACTGGGTATCACATCATGGAGGTTACGCCCCCTTTACTATAAGTCCTCTTTCCATCTATGTCATCTGCCAGGAGGAGCTGTTTCTTCAACCCTCTTCACTTCAATCTAAATACTACCTAACATTGAGGTGAACCAAGTCGAATTTTGACTGTTCTACCTGCCTTCAGACCACTTCAACTACCGGAGGTCAAGCAATTATCGCAGCGCGCGCTCAGACATGAAAAAAACTATTCCCCTACCTACTCAACCCCCCCACCCTCCCACCCCACTTCTCCCTAACGGGCTTCAAATGCTCGCAATCAACTCTACAAATGTGAAGAAGATTAGTGACACTACTGGCAACGGTAGGTCCGTGCATCAATTCAGCACAAGACTGTCTTCATCAATTCAGCACAAGACTGTCTTCATCAATTCAGCACAAGACTGTCTTCAGGGCAAGAAAACCAAGTCCTCCCAATGAGAGTTGAGTAAAAAGCCACCGAGACCAAACCTTCCGAGATCCTCTGGATGGAGGAAGGGGATCGTCTTGGACAGACGTTTTGTTTGAAATATACGAAGAACTGTGGAACTGGACTATAGAGCAGTTTATTAGACACTGTCCTATTTCAGAAGTGACCTCCCCTTTTCCCTCACCCCTTTTTCGTCAGAACATTAAAGTCCCTGAGTCTGTCAGCTAAATCCACCAATAAACCACAAAGATATTGTTTTTACCAAATTCACCATGTTCTTTAGTTGTAAAAAAGGTGAGAGGTTTTGTCAGAAAGTGTTCTTCTCTCACGCTGTCTTCTGCCTCCTCCCCCTAAATGGCCACAATTGCTAACGCCATTCGACAGAACACATGATGATGATGGCAGCGCTTATGTGACCAGAAATACGTATTCTTCAGAGTGAATGGGTGGTTTAGCTATTTCTACAGTGATAACGCAGACTGATTTGGCCATATGATTTTGTTCAGGCAAATGCGTGAGGACGTTATATACTCCTTTGATCACAGAAACATATTTGTAAGGAGGGCCATAATCGCCAACGCCATGCGGCAGGGCACATGATGATGATGAATATACGAAACATTATCATAGCTCTGGATAGGGGCTGTGCCTTTGTTCTCTGACAGCTGCATCCTACCCATATTATGGACGGAAACACAGGTCCCCATCTCATGCCTGCTCCCTGCCAGATATTAAGTTGTTTGACCCAGTAAACGTGACCCAGAGGTCAGGTGCTAGGCAGGGAGGGGAAAGGCAGCTGTGAAAAGATAAACACACTGCCTGCCCACTGACACTACAGCGCACGGCTGGAAGAGCTACCAGTGCAAAATTTAGATATGCTCTTCCAGCTTGCTCTGCGTCAGCGATCAGTCCCTACCTTTTCTTTTTTACTTACTGTCGGTAAGCCAGAGTCTTGTGGAATATGCAGAGTAAATGTATTTTTAAATGAATTCTATTACAACGTTAAAATACTTGTCTACAATCTTTTGAAACCACAGTAGTGTTAAAGTCAAGAAGCTGAGGTTTCCATTGATACCAAACACTAGTAGTACTTTTACGGCACAGCCAGGCGTGCAACACATTGAAAGTTAATGGAAAAAAGCAATAAGTTAAGAAACTGACATCACAATGCAAAATACATGCATTTTCAACTGGTGGTGTAGTAAGCAGTTTATTTTTCTTGCCATCAATCTATACAGATGATGAAAGATGCATGAAATAATGATGCCATGCTGAAAGAAACATCACAGGGACACTTACCTGTAAATAGCAAGAGGCGGTGCCATAATGTAGGTGTATAGCACTGAGTTTTCACATATTCCACACAACAAACACTTTTTTGTTGCTTGTAATTTCAGTGCATCATCAGCATCACCACCTGATATGTTCAATCTAATTTGTTGAATGGCTTTTGCTCATTTCTTTTTCAGTTGGGAAGACGCAATGCTGATTGTGTTACGTGGTTTGGTTATATTTTTCAAGACGATGGGCTGCCCTCTGGTTTTGCAACTCACAGTCATTTTGTCTTCTGATATTTTCAGCTTCCTCGGACACAAGTGTGTCAGAGTGGCTTCTTCTTCTTTGGACAGTTCTGATTCAGTCTCGAATATTGTTGCTTTTTTCTGCGACCTCAGGTTGGCTTTGGAAAATGCAAAGGCTGTTAAGGGCGATACTGATGTGGAAGCATGGGAAATATTTTTTTCTGTGCATTTGGGGGCCGTATGAATGATGGGAGACGTTTGGATCTCCACTGTCTTTGATTTTTTTGACAGGGGTAGAAGAAGCAAGGTCTTCTAGATCTAGAGATGCATACTCTGAAGTTTCACTTCTTTCTGCTGATATTTCAGACAGTGTACGTTTTGGTGCACACGTTTTTGTTTTTGGGGCTCCCCCCTTTCCGCTGGCTGTCAAAGAGTGCACACAATGTGCATTGATCTACTGACAGTGTGCGGTCGAACTCAGCCCAGATCTCCAATAGATTTCTGATCTTTTTGGCTGTATTTTGTAAAACAGCAGTTTATCTAGCTTTGGAATATTTTTTTGTAGTGAGTCAGTGTATGATAGTATTTACTGCACATATCTTTCAGATGCTTGCTTTCCAAATCCTGGCTGACGTCTATGTCATGAAGTAGAGATAAATCCCCAGCATAAATCCCCAGAGTAATCTCTAGATGCAGGAAGACTGAACACATAACTCCCATCTTTGTTGCACTACACCCTTTCTAAAAGAAACAGACCACTCTGTCAATATACTTTTCTTCTTAGTCTACCACCATATTTTTTTAAAACGTGCCTCAAAACGGCGTGGTGGCAGAACTTTATTTCTTTTCAACACATGACAAACTTCATGATCTAAAACTAATCATCCCCCAGCACTAACTGCCAGAGGAAAAACTCGCGTTGTGTTCTTCTTAGGGTGCCTCCATAGGGTGTCTCTAGGGTGTCTCCAGGGTGTCTCTCACGTGGGTCGGATGCCCTTTCTTTTATACACTTCCTTCGCATCAGATAATGTAAAATAATGCAAATTTTATGCTGGCCATAAAAATTGGAACTGACCAAGCGTGAATCCTTTAAAGGGATGTCCACCTTTTTACAATATCTAGGATAAAATAACCATTCAGTTCTCTTACTAGCTGGGCAGCCGATTATGGTCGTGTGACTGCCCCTTTTAGTTTACTAAATATGTAATGAACATCGTATGTCCATCACGAGTAACTTTTAAAGAGCTACTCGCCCTGGGCAGTCACGGTTTGACCTCTACTGATACTATCACTCACTAGTGTACCTGGCCCTATTTCCATAAGGCCATAGGGCACACCTATTGAAGTGTAACACTCGCCCCTTTCTAACAAACAAAAATATAATTACACATTATATTTTTGTATATGTGTAAATCGTATGGGAGATGGAATGTCGCTGTGAGTGAGGAAAATAATCAATTAACACAAGCATTATTAATTTCATTGCTCTGGGTCTATCCCTTTACCAGAGATAGTGCGACATAACGTCATCCCAACGGTGCCTTGAGGCAAATTCAGTCAATCAGTAACATACATGATCATTACTTGTTAAAATGTATAATTTGTAGATAACAAACATATTCCCAACACCACTTGATGTAATACACAAGTTCCAAGTCAATCAATCAGCAATATACATGATGATTACTTGCAAAATTTGTAGACAACAAACATATTCCCAACACCACTTGATGTAATACATAAGTCCCAAGTCAATCAATCAGCAATATACATGATGATTCCTTGCAAAATTTGTAGACAACAAAATATAACACCACTTGATGTGCTACATAAGTCCCAAGTGCACTTCTCCATCACCAAACGTGATGCGACGTCTCAACGGCTTCACTGCCCCAGGGACGGGTAAAACTTCACCCGTGACTCGTCCATGAACGTAACACCCTCCGGCGCAGGGGTAGTCCCCCTGTCGGCGACAGTTGCGCCAGTCGAACCGTCAACCGCCGGAAGAACCGTGGGATGGAGGGTCTCCTGCCTGCTTCTCCAGAACCCTGTGATTGGACTAGTCAGAAGGGCTTTACTTCCAAACATTCTAACACATATATACAACACGACTCCAGCGATAGCTATCGCCACTACTATTGCAATTAAAATATATACCCAGATGGGCCAACCAGTCCTTTCTTTTGGTATGGCCTTTAGCTGTCGAAGTTGTGAAATCAGTGGACCCATTCTAATTTCCTTCAGATCCTTAAGCTGTTTTGGCAGTTTGACAGGACCACTACTCGGTTAAAATTTGATTAACTGGTTTCCACAGTGAAACATTTGACAAAGCATACTTTGTCAGCCAGGCTAGGTGGAACTCGTTAACAGCAAAGACATTTTCTTGTTGTTAGTAGGGTGTTAACGTTATAGAATCACTGGCCCCTGTACACGTCATACCTAGTGTTATTACACTTAGCGGTGGTTTAACTTCCATAGGTCTGACTGCTTGGTCGTGCAAAATTTGTTGAATACTGTTGACCCTTGGTGAGAGAGTGTTGTACTATTTCCCAAGATATGCCCATGGCGTTTTTTTATGTTCTCTGACAGCTGATCCATCGCCCTGACATACGGATCAAGATCAATGACAAATGTGACAATCCATCTTGACCTGGTGGTTGTAATCTCATTGACCTTCTCAAACACCACATTATGAGAACCTAAATTGCCCTTGACCAGTCCAACGCACAACAGTAGCAACACTGCTGTAGACCTCATTTTCCCTCCTTCAACATAATTTCCCACGCATGACATATAGACCCCTGACATCCATATGTCAACATAAGTTCCGCATAGTGCTAGCTATGCAATCGGCGCAATTTGCACCACCCAATCCCTCACCCAATCAGTGAAAGGATTTTCTTATAGCGAAGCCTCTCATAACAGAGAAATAACGGCCTCGAGCAAAGTCTTTACTTTACTCTGGTTGCCCTCATCTCGCCCCTGAATGGACGACACCAGCTTTTCCTGGATTTGATCTGTGTCTACCTGCTGAGTTCCGGAAACAGTTTTTGAATCAGCCTCTTTATCTGACTGCACCTCGATGTCGGTCATGGTCACATGGTTAGCCTCTTTTAGCCTTGTTTGCCTAGCCCGTAATCTTTTCTGAAGCTCCATTAAGGGTATGTCATCCTCGTCTGAGGATCCCTCCCGTTCTTGCCGAAGGAGCCTCGTCATTCGTTCTGTTAGTGCTATCTTCTGCTCTCGCTCACTCTCATCTTCACTCGCATTCTCACTGGAAGATGACTCGTTTGGAGGAATTGCAAGCTGAGCCTTCCTCACTGGCTTACCTGTTTCTACCATGGGTGGAATGTTCCAATCACCAACCAGAGCTTTCCGAAGGTGTTCTACATGGGTTTTCTGTTCCGTACCATCCAACTGATTTCTGATTCGAAAGGTCACTGGGTTAACTGTTCTACTATCCTAAAGTATGGTTTCCATTTCCGTTCTAACTTACTTTTTCTTTGATGATTGCGCAAATAAACCGGATCACCTACCTTTAATTCTGCAAGTTTTGCAGTCCTGTTTGCATAACGTGCTCCTTTCTTTTGGGATTTCTTTATCCTATGATACACTTGAGTGAACACTCGGTGTTGGTTTTCCAGCGCAATCTTATGCTGATCTTCACCCATATATTTTCTTCTGGGTCGCAGGATGTTGTCAAGCGGCAACACCGGATCGCGATTGTACAGGAGAAAGAATGGGGAATGCTGAGTGGTTTCTGACATGCTCACTGGAATTGCAGACAGGGTTTGATCTAAGTGTGCATCCCATGTCTGGAGTTCATCTTGTATCTTTTTGGACATGATGTCATGTAACGTCCTGTGAAACCTTTCCACTTTAGCATTTGACTGTGCGTGGTAGAAACTTGTAGTGATATGATCAATGCAGAGTTCTCTCAACATCTCTTTTATGATCCTATTTTCATTTTCTGTGCCATTGTCAGTCACTAACTGTAGCGGACAGCTATGTCTAGGAATTACCTTTTCCATCAATAGCTGGGCCACCGTTTCTGCAGACTTGTCTGGAACTGCAAATGCTTCTGGCCAACCACTGTAATGATCTACAAATGCTACTATGTATTTGTTTCCTGACAAACTTTTTGGGTACGGTCCAGATAGATCCAGACTTACCTTTGCAAATGGATAGGGTGGGACATCCATTTCTTGCACGGGCGCCTTTTGTTTCTGCAGGACTCTTTCTTGACACACAATACAGCCACTTACATACTCATACAAACCCCGGTACATGTCTGTCCAAAAATATTTCAGTTGTATGGTGTCATAAGTCTTATCTATGCCTATGTGACCGTTTTCATCATGATACTGACGTATCACGAAAGGAATGAGGTGTTCAGGTATAACTAACCTTGCTCTTGGCTCATCATTCTGATGTGATAAGAAGTACAGAACATCATCAATGACCATATACCTTGTCCGTATCATCTTGGGTGCATGTTCCTGCTCCATCTGTTTCCTTATTTGAACTAGCTTTGGATCCTTGTCCTGTTCTACCTTCATGTCAAACTTGGCAAGCTCAATCTTGTCTAACTTTTCTGCCGGCTCATCTACCTGCTTGAAACTGGCAAATTCTTTTGGTGCAAACTCATTAGAGTTAATCACACCTACCTCAAACGAATTATCACTGACTTCTTTGACCTGTTCTACTTCCTGTGCACTTTGATCAAACGAGCCCTCTGGCATCCTGGATAGCAGATCGGCTAATACATTTGTAGGTCCTGGGATGTACTCTATAGTACAATTGTATCCAGCAATCCCCAGTGCCCACATCTGTATCTTCCTATTTTGCATTGGAGAATTTAGCAGATATTGTAGGGGTCTGTGATCCGTACAGATCTTGAACTGTGCATTATGAAGATAGTGATCTAGTTTTTGCAAGGCATAATGAATGGCAAATGCTTCTTTTTCTATGACGGACCATTTCTTTTGGCTCTCACTCAACTTGTGGGACAAGAAATAAATTGGTTTCTCTTCCCCTTCACACTCTTGTGTGAGGCATGCCCCTATACACGAGTCACTGGCATCTGTGTATAGCACATATGGTTTTCTGGTGTCTGGATAGGCCAACAGTGGCACAACAGACAAGCTTTCCTTCAGATAATTGAACGCGCGCTGACACTCTGCGCTCCATTTGAAACAGGCATACTTCTTTGTGAGAGCGATGATTGGTTCAGCTATCTTTGAGAAGTTGGGAAGGAATCTACGATAATAGCTCACCATCCCTATGAAGCTGCGCACTTCTCTCACAGTAGTAGGCGCAGGCATGTCTCTGATGGCCTTAACTTTTTCCTGTTCTGGCTTGACCCCATCTTCACTTACCACAAAACCTAAGTATTTGATTTCCTCTCTCATGAACTGACACTTTTTCAACTTGAGCCGCAGATTGTGTTGTCCTAACCTATCGAACACCATGTCGATGTGTGTGAAATGTTCTTCTAGGGTCTCTGAGAAAATCAAAATGTCATCAAGGTACGCTATGGCAAAACTCTCGTAGCCACATAGAACAGTGTTCATCAACATCATGAACACACTGGGTGCGTTCGTCAACCCAAAAGGCATGACATTGAATTCGAAGAGCCCCTTGTGACATGCAAATGCTGTTTTCTCTTTATCCTTTTCTACCATCTTTACCTGCCAATACCCACTTTTCAGATCAAGGCTTGAAAAGTACTTGGCTTTTCCCAACAAGGAAAGTAAATCATCAATCACAGGAAGCGGGTATGAGTTTTTCTTTGTGATTTCATTGAGCTTGCGATAGTCTACACAAAGCCGCTTGGATCCATCTTTCTTTGACACAATCACTAAACTAGAACACCAAGGAGACTGTGACCTTCGTATAACTTTGGCTTTTAGCATCTCTTCTAAGGCCTGGTCCACTATCTCCCTGTCTTGCAAAGGGACCCTGTACGGGCGCAGTTTAATGGGTGGATGTTCACCAGTATCAATGGTGCATTCTACAGTACTAGTCTGTCCCAGATCCAGGTCGCTACTCGCGAACAGATGTTTCTTATTTTGGACCAATTTCACTACTCGCTCTTTATACTCATCTGGAGCGTCAATCTCTGAAAACTCAATTCCAGCGGTATATCTTCTATTTGCAACCTTTGACTCTGGCGACACACCTCCCACTGTGACTGCGTTCACTTCCTGAACCCTTTCTACATGGCCTACTATACTTCCTCTCTTGATTTTGATTGTCTTATTGGTAGTATTCATCACTAACACAGAATAACAACCTTTCCTGTTTCTCTTAACTACAGTGTTTCCTAACATGACTCCCGGTTCATCCGCCAAGAAGCCATTGTCACCACCCAAAATTTCTAAATGTTGTTCACCCTGGAAGTATGGGGAGTCCTTCATCCTAACACTCATGATCTGAGCTGTTTGCGGTTTCAGAACCGTAGTTTTGCCTGCTCTGACTAGTGATGCTATATGGATGTCTTGTTCGTAGTGAACATACACATCCCCTACTCTAACTTTCTTCAAGTCAAAATAGATACGAACTCCATGCTCAGTCATCCAGTCTGTTCCCAAAATAAAATTTCTGTCTAGGTCTTTGACAACAATGAAAGGGTGATTAAATTTCTTCCCTCCAACTGTAGATTCTAACGTAACTGACCCTTTCACCTTCAACTCCTCACCACTAACGGATTGAAGAGACACCTTTTGTTTCTTCAGTTTCTGTTTTGTACCTACTTTGGCTAATGCCTTTTCACTTATTAAAGATACCTCTGCCCCTGTGTCAATAAGACTTCTAAATCTTTGTTTCCCAACCTGTATACTAACACACTTTGGATTTCCCGCTAAACTAACTCTAAACATTTCTCTGTTTTCCCTTTTGTTCCAGCCAGTGGCTTCTACCTGACCGGAACGGGCTAGTTTTCCTGTCGCTAAGGTCTGACCCGACAGTTCCTCTTTTTGTGTCCTAATTTCCCACATCTCCAACACCTGATATGCTGTTCCTGTGGCGTCTGACTGACTGCCTGGGCAGTCTTTGATGCGGTGTTTCCCACCACAGCGGAAGCAACCTCTTGGACGGCTACCGTCCATTTCCATTGGCTCTTCCTGCCGGTGGTTTTCCTTATAGCCGAAGGTTTTTCTGGTATCCGAGGAAAATCTTAGCCTAAACTGTTTCCTCACATTTTCCTCCTGGCTAGCTTCTTGTACTGCTGTCTCAAAGTCAGCACAATTCATCCTAATTAACTTCATCTTAAGGTAATCATGGTAAAGACCGTTTTCAAAGTACCCTATTAACTGTCTTTGTATCAAGGGCTCGGCCAAATTTGCCGGCGGAGGAAATGCTTCTGCTGCCAATGCATGTACGCGTTCCGCGAACGCTGGCACTGTTTCATCCCGCCCTTGCTTGATCTTCATTAGCAAGACAAGTGCATGCTGTGTGTCTACCACATCGTTGAAACGAAGCCCCAGTTGCCGTTTCAATTTTATCCCAATCAGGCCGTTCAACACTAGCTAAAAACCTAGCAATGAAGTCACTGACTACCCCCTTGCTGGTCTGATACGCGATGTTTAACTTTCGCGCGTCATCTGCTCCGCATATAGTAGCAACTTTTTCTACTTCCTTCATCCACTCTCTAAATTTTTGTGGGTTCCCTGAAAATGGCTGGATCATCTGTGCTATACCCATTGCTTCTAATACCCCTGGTGGGTTTATGCTCTGCCTTTGCTCTCCTTCAGCCATTTTTTTAAAATTTTTTTTTAAAGCCCTCCTTTCTAGTCAATCACAAGGTTAGGGAGAAACCTCAAGAGACCCACCTCTCGAAGGACCATTCCTTCCCCTTGTAGACGATGACCCCTCCCTCTTCAGGCGATTCGTAGCCGGAAGGGATGTACCTTGGCTCGGCAGTTGGTGGTGTCGCCTCCGCAGTGCGCTGAACCCGTCGTTCGAAGCCCAGCGGCCACCTGTTCACCAGCGTGATGGTCAATGGTTGACTTCGGACGAGCTGCTCGGTGCGGTTCCTCCTCCTATCCGTTGTTTTTTTGGATAGGGTTTTTTTTTAAACATTTTAAAACCCGTTCTAAAAGAATCCTGGTCACGGCACCAAAATGGATACGTCTTTGTGTTGCACTACACCCTTTCTAAAAGAAACAGACCACTCTGTCAATATACTTTTCTTCTTAGTCTACCACCATATCTTTTTAAAACGTGCCTCAAAACGGCGTGGTGGCAGAACTTTATTTCTTTTCAACACATGACAAACTTCATGATCTAAAACTAATCATCCCCCAGCACTAACTGCCAGAGGAAAAACTCGCGTTGTGTTCTTCTTAGGGTGCCTCCATAGGGTGTCTCTAGGGTGTCTCCAGGGTGTCTCTCACGTGGGTCGAAGGCCCTTTCTTTTATACACTTCCCTCGCATCAGATAATGTAAAATAATGCAAATTTTATGCTGGCCATAAAAATTGGAACTGACCAAGCGTGAATCCTTTAAAGGGATGTCCACCTTTTTACAATATCTAGGATAAAATAACCATTCAGTTCTCTTACTAGCTGGGCAGCCGATTATGGTCGTGTGACTGCCCCTTTTAGTTTACTGAATATGTAATGAACAGCGTATGTCCATCACGAGTAACTTTTAAAGAGCTATTCGCCCTGGGCAGTCACGGTTTGACCTCTACTGATACTATCACTCACTAGTGTACCTGGCCCTATTTCCATAAGGCCATAGGGCACACCTATTGAAGTGTAACATCTTACGGAATCTGCACTGGCTCCCAGTTCAACAACGCATCAATCACAAACTACTAACTATCACCTACCGTGCACTCAACTCTAGTAGTCCTTCTTATCTTAAAGATCTTCTTTCTGAATATAAACCTGTTCGCAGTCTGAGATCTGCTTCCAAGTCTCTTCATGTTCCTGGGACAAGGGATGTTAAAACCAAAAGATATGGTCAGCGAGAATTTAAATACCTTGCCCTACCAAGTGGAACATGCTTCCCATGAACATCAGGGAGAAAAAGACTCATTCATCCTTTAAATCTAGTCTCAAGACACACTTTTTCTAATGTTGTATGGGATTGCTTATTTGAATGTGAATGCCTTTATAAATGTTGGTGCAAAGGCTGTGTGGAATTGTTTTTGTGCCCCCCCCTCCCCCCCACCATGCACCGCGAGCATGCTTTCATAGCATGGAAATTTTTGTTGCGCGATATAAATTTTCATTCATTCATTCATAATTGGCACACAGTTTTACCTTACATTGTTTATCTTTCACTTGTCTTTTCACTCTTTCACCACACAGTCGACACAAACAATTCAGACGGTTGATATGCTCATTTGAAGAATGAGTGAGCGTCTCCATGATAACAAAATCAAAGAAAACAGCACAGAAATACAAACAAATCACTCTGTACAAATTCTGTCCCTTTCAAATAATAACCACAGAACTGATCTACACACTTTTTCCTACAAGTTATGCTTAATAGTCATTCAGACAGAAGTAGCGCAACTGAAACAAGAGCAGTTAAAGCGTTGGGAAAAATTCCGGCACCGAGGTCAATTCTAGTGAGAACAAAGAAGGAATGCAGAAGGCCTGCAGGGGCTATGGAACGTGAGAAATGGGATCAGAGGCCAAGCGAGGTTCAGCCAGTGCTATCAAGATGCTGGTGGCGCACCTTACTAATAAGGAGGAAACAGGGCCGATTCGCCTGCCGTGATCGTTCTCCTAAATCTGTCATGGCTGGCTCCAAGTGCCATACCTTAGTACACTACCTCAGCTGGCGGACTCAATGATGTGATGGAGGTGATGTGAACAAGATGTCATTGGGCGGGTGAACTTCCTCAAAAGAAGTCAACGGCCAGGGCAGATGGGCTCCGAGGAGTTTAATGGCCTTGTGTTCCAGACCAAAGCAAGCCACCTTGTTTGAAGACTCCGGTTGTGGTAGAGCGTGGACATGCATGGGCTCCACCAAGCTTTCAGCCTAAGACACATCACATGATAATGACAATCAACAACTTCATCATCCCTGATCAGTGACAGCCTGGTTTTACCAATGGTGCTGCACCTCCCACTACACGCCAGGACGAAAGTTCAACTTCATATTGATTATAGCCCAGCTGACAACTAGAGACGTGTCAGAGCTAACACCACGTTAAAAACACCTCCAAGTTTAATCATAAAGATACAGTTAAAACCTGAACTCACTATTAATTATAATCCTTTCAAATCTAAAATACATTGAAAAGTCTTTCCCATACGTATGATCGAGTAAGATGAAATGTGTTGATCTCTTGTTAAAACTTGAAAACTGCATCCGGAGGAACATTTCTGAAGAGGTTCTTGAAGGAGCCACTTGTATGGTGCTTATGTCTGACATCGTGCAAGCCCAAGTAGACAATAAAAAGGCGTATTGATGCTGAATGCCTCGTCATATGGTATACATCATGGTGCTTCTTCATTTTTTTAAGAGGTATGAGCAAATGTAGAATATATGACCTACGTGTAACCTACATAATCCCCCGTGGGGATGCCGAGGGCTCTTTAAGTGTAAATAGTATCCCCACCTCCTGGAAATTCTGTGCCAGAAATGTCCTCTTTTCTGTCATTCTCTTTGTTTCTGTCTTGTTCATATGCTTTCTGTCATTTTTTCCTATCATTTTCTGATTTGCTGGTCCAATCACCTGTATGTGTTTGATAAAGTCTTACGTACATTTTCTTAGGATTGATAATTGGGTACATGTATTAAGTGGATTTTTGGATCTAGGGAAGAGAGATATGCGGAAACAATTATAGGTAATTTATGCCCATTTTTATATATATTTTGGTGTCCTTTGGTACGCTTAAATTTGTATTCAGGTATGTTTTATAAACCCCCCTGTGCGATAAATTGGATGGAATGTTCAACGCCAGTGGCATGCCCTTGGATTATGTGCACGAATGCATTGACATGTGTACTTAATTTTCTTTTCTTCTCTTTTTTCCTGTTGAAGTTTTGTGTTTTGAAGCAGTTATAGCCCTGATATGGCTGTATGCAGTTGGCTGGGCTTTAAACAACAATAACAATAACAGTAATCTACATAACACTGTTTCTTTGCCTTTCCAAGAAAAGATTGGAGCATCTGTTTAAGGTCGGGGCAGATTTGGAAAAAGTGTATTGTCCGTCTGTTTGTTCCAGTCCTCCTGCCAAAGGTTTTTCATGTTTGTACTTTGGCTTTATGAGGACGGCCACCTGCATCACTTGCTAGAAACATCACAAACATCAGTGGCAGGAAACTCCTGGAGGTGGTCAGACTTAGCCAAGATCGAGAGTGCTGGAGGCAACTTGTGAGGACATCATGTGCAGCGGCCAACACTGTTCCCGGTGACGCCGACAGGTGACAGGTGACAGGTGACTTTGGCTTTCAGATCTGTGTAAGGGATGAAAGATTCAGACATCTTTCCCCTTGTAGCTTTCAAGGTAGTCAGCCCTTTCATTGCTTTGAAGACCAACGTGGCCCGGAACAAGACAAAAACCATGTGATAATCTTCAGTTGTAAGAGAAGATAAGAGTTTAAATGATGGGAAATGAAGTTAATCTTTAGTGTAAGATAAATTCATGAACAATTTGAAGAAGCAATTCGTGATACAAATGTTAAGCAAAAGTTGTTTATGATAACATCACGTAATTTTTATACTCAGTATTAATGCTACCTAAGTTTCTTCTTCAGTATAGATCTTACTAATTCGTAAAAATTCAGCTTCTGCAGAAACTGAAAAACGCCCTAAACTACATTTTATTCATATTGTGATTACATTCTTTTGGCTGCTGAGGTTTTTAAACAGTCACACATCAGTGGAGATTTTGAAGAAGAAAATTAGATCAAATTGCAAAAAACAAAACAAAACAAAACAAAAAACACACAAACCAAACCAAAAATCAAACCAAACCAAAACAAACCAAAAAAATCCCCACTCAAATTATATGACAATCCTGAATTTTTTGACAATTTTTTTTTTCAATCGTGAAGATGCAGATAATTTTTATGTCTCTGGGACCCAGATCAACCTTCATACGAAATAAGAATTAAGGTGCTTCCAGGACAGTTCCACATAAAGTGTTCATACACCTTCAAAAATGGTTGATTTCAGATAATTTTTGGGTCTATGTGACCTTGGCACTTACGACAATTTTTGGGTCTATGTGACCTTGACCATTACGCACGATAAGTTTTGGGTCTATGTGACCTTGCCACTTATGCACGATAATTTTTGTGTCTTTGTGACTTGACACTTAAAGGTGCATACCTTTTTTCACAAATTTGCGTATTCTCGACTACAAAACGATACACATCTTTGCCCTGAATTTAGCCAAAATCGACCCAGCAACAGCTTTAAAAAAATCTTGCGGATAGTTTTGACACAGCCAGACAGCCACACAAACAGTACATCCATTAATTATCAAGTTAACATAAAAATTGTACTAACACAACACAACACAACACAACACAACACAACACAACACAACACAACACAACACAACACAACACAACACAACACAACACACTACAACACAAAACAAAACAATACATACACACACACACACACACACACACCACACACACACACACACACACACACAACTGGGCACACACACATACACAGACACACGCACACACACGCACACACACACACACACACATTCACACTTATAGTGAAAAGACGTTAAATCAAAGAACGAACGAACACATTCACACACACGCACACACACACATACATACACAGGCACTCACACACACACATACACACACGCAAACACACACACACACACACACACACACACACACACACACACACACACACACACACACACACACACACTCACTCACTCACTCACACACTCACATGCATCCATCGCGGGTAATATGAATATTTCCCCCTGTTCAAAAATGAAAAAGATGTTGCTCACAGTATTAGTACAACCGACATTGTATAAAAAAAATTTCCCTGAAGAAGTGGCCACCTATATTACGATGAAGAACATGCCACTACACGCTGTTTAACAAACTGCAAGATACTGCAGTTAACCCCTTGAATCCTGCATCCTGTCAACCAGCAACCTGCAGGAAGTTTGTGTATAGGCTGAGAGTCAAATGGTTAAGTTTTTGCAGTTGGTGGATAGAGTGCAGGAGTCAAAGGGTTAATGTAAAACAGAGACTGTCTATATCTAGGTATAACATGGAGCCAGTCCATATTGTAGTTATTTACTGTCAAGCAAATCAACATGAGATTCCAACCATTTTAACAGCTCTGTCTCTTGGAATTTTCTTCGTTTTTCTGCCAGTGTATTAAAGGTATATACAAAAGGATTCAGAGCAGAGTTTAAGGGCAGTACGAAGATAGCCAATGCTACATTTACCTCTCCAGGGATGGGAATACCAGCAATTGCAAGAAACCCACAGAGCCCGATGGGAAACCAGCACATAAAATCTGTAACAGCCACAGTGATCAACCGCCGTGCTATGGTCATGTCCTGTGAAGATCTGGTCGTGTTGGTTGTCAGTGCATTCTTCTGTATTGACCAGTAGATAAAAGCTTGGCCAACTGAGATCAGCACAAACAGAATGAAATTAAAGACGATCAAAACACCAAAGGAATAAACTCGCCCTTTAAAAGTTTTGCGAGTGACTGGGAGTGGAATACAGATACCTGTCTGACTGTAGAACTCCCAGTGTGACGTCACCGGCAGTAACGGGACCAAGGCAACAAGCCAACCAATCGACCAAGTCAGCAAACAAGCCACTGCTGCTGATGTTCTCTCAAATCGCCAGGTGCTGAATGGAAAGTGAAGGACAATGAAACGATCCAGCGTGATGAGCCAGATGGTCAGAGCTGATACTTCACTGGACAGCAGAGACAGAAAACCAGCCACTTTACAGGCCATACTGCTTGTCCATGTGTCATCATAATAAAGATATCTACCACGGAACAATTCATCAGCCACACCAATAATAGCAATGTAGACACCCATCAGAAAATCAGCCATGGTCAGGTTGGTGACAAGCACACTGTAGCCACTTGAAGAAGTTTTTCGCTGTGCACACAAACGTACAACAATACAGAAGATATTGCCAGTCACTGACACACAGCTGATCAGCCAGATAAACACTCTGTACATTGCTGATTGAAGTAAATCTTCACATGATGAAATTTCGTCTTTGGGGGAATAACAATATGTATCATCAAAGTTATGTGGTAGTATTTCATCACAGCACAGTTTATAGTTCATTGTCGAAATGACATGGAGATGGAAAAGATTTTTGAAAATGTCATATGGAAATGTTTTCACAGGACTACCTTCCACATACAAAGCCGTTAACTTTGGTGTAAACTGAAAACCACTAGCGCTGACAGTACTGATAGTAGTAAACGTTAAATTCAGTTTCCACAATTTCAAGAACTTGGATAAGACTTTGGTGTCAAACACTTTCAGTGTGGTATATGACAGATCTATCTCTGTGAGTTCACTTTGCTGAATATCAAACGAAGGATCAGAGGAGAGTGAAGTGATAGGATTGTTGGACAGGGACAGTGTCTGTAGATTTTCTAAACTAACAAAATATGATACATTGACATGTTGTAGTTCGTTGCCACTGAGATCAAGGAACTGTAAGTTGGGTAACTTCATGTTGGACAAGACAATCAAAGAACAGTGGGCAAGAATCAAATGAATAAGATAGGTATGATTACTTACATCAGACAGATTCATTCCTGTACCTGTGACATTCAAGTAACGGAGCTGTGGGAAGAGGTGAGCAGAGAAAGGCTGATGACACAGAAATGTGTAACCTTGACACAGACAGCCCACAGGACAGGTCTCATCACACGACAATTCATCATCATACAATGGGCAGTGAGGCCAGCCATCACACACGTGGTCAACATGTAGACATGTAATGGACGATCGGCACCGAAAGAACCCTGGACACGTCAGTTCATTACATCCCTCTTCGTCTTCATGACCCATACAGTCGTGCATTCCATTGCATCGTGTGTAAACAGGTAAGCAATCATTGAACTTACCAGGACAACGATAGTGGCTGTTCGGACATGACTCATTGGACTTCATTGGGGTTGAAATGAAAGTGTCGATGCCATTGAAATCTACGATGCCAGGAGATGGGAAACCTGGCCTAATGCCAATGTTGTTATATCTGTAGACATCACAATTCAGCTCATCTGATTCGTCGTGACAATGGCTCACATGGTCACAGACAACGTCATAGGACATACACTGACCGTTAGTACAGGTAAACATGTTGATACAAGGGGGACGTTTACAGAAGGATTCATCACTCTTATCCTGACAGTCGTGTAGAAAGTCACACACCTGGGTGTATGACAACGTGGTGATGTCATCATCACAGGTAAATAATGGAACGAAAATGACGTGATCAACTGTTAAATCAGACCAACCATGTTTGCGTGACAAGTGATCAGAAAAAATACAAGATGATGTGTGACCCTGAAAACACAAGTCATACTGGTGTGAACCACACAGCAGAAATGAGTGTGTCACGTGACCATCGGGACACGTCATCAAAGAATGGTGTTTAAGCAAAGAAAGAGAGGTCGTGGTGAACGTTATTTTTTGTGAAGGATGATAGGTCTGATTTGTCTTGATTTCACACATTAGAAACCGGTTTGAAGTAAAAAGCTCTATCTGAAACCGACTGTCACATCTGACAATACATAGTTTCTGTGATGTATAATCAAAATCTGTCATTTGAAACTGAACAGAATGATAAAGGACAGTCCTGTCTTCACTGATGATATTGTTTCTATACATGTTTGGAAACGAGACATCGCCAGTGGTCAAACCAACCCAAACTTTATAACAGATGTACCGATATGGATTGGTTGCATTGTTAATAATTCCACCCCAGTCCTCCTCGCATTTGGGCATGCTCAGCGTGCCACCCACGGACTTGCAGTAGCTGTTAGATTTATGTCTATCTACATTTGGAGAGCGCACGAATTTGTAACATCTGTTACATAACGCTACCAAACCACGACAGTCAGGACTGCTGAAGGGACAATGTTCTGTTTCATCCTGTCCATCTTCACAATCTGTCCTTATGTTACAGTCCAGGTGGTGCTGAAAGCTGGAATAGTAATCAACAGAACAGTTGAACAAACCACTGAGTAACTTTTGAGGTGTTTGACTTTCAGTGTGAAACGAAAACAGCAATCTGAAACACGGCACGTTTAGGCATTCTGTGTTGAAATACACAAGAGTGAGTCTAGGGCTTTGGAACACACAGCCCTTTCCCAAGCTATTCCTCCCGAAGGTTATAGATCCAGTACTGTCGTATATATGCACATAGTGATATATATGGTGATGGCACTTTACGGTTATCCTTAAACTGAACATAGTTGCATGTCCAGCTGGGACTGAGATACGTCTGGTCATTTTAAAAATTTGGGTAGCAGTCTTTGTACCGTAATTCCCTTTTGGAGTGATGAACCCTGATAAGGGTGATGTCTTCACCAACAGCAGGTTGTGAGACAAAGAATCGTTTCCTGGAAATAAATCAGCACCCCAACAGACACGCCAAG
>JAPXFY010001455.1:32500-35000 GCA_030674185.1 Monoplex corrugatus | reverse complement strand
TACTCAACAGTCATTTGCTCAATCGATCAATCGATCAATCAATCGATCAATCAATCAATTAATCAAACAATCGATCGATCGATCAATCAGTCACCAAGAAACCACAAACTGGGTATAACACAAACAGGGTATAACAAGTACCAAGGTATAACAATAAACAGGATATAACAACACACAGGGTATAACAACAAACAGGGTATAACAAGTACCAAGGTATAACAACAAACAGGGTATAACAACACACATAGTATAACAACACACAGGGTATAACAACAAACAGGGTATAACACAAACAGGGTATAACAAGTACCAAGGTATAACAACAAACAGGGTATAACAATACACAGGGTTTAACAACAAACAGGGTATAACAAGTACCAAGGTAAAACAACACACAGGGTATAACAACACACATAGTATAACAACACACAGGGTATAACCACAAACTGGGTATAACACAAACAGGGTATAACAAGTACCAAGGCATAACAACAAACAGGGTATAACAACACACAGGGTATAACAACAAACAGGGTATAACAACAAACAGGGTATAACAAGTACCAAGGTATAACAACACACAGGGTATAACAACAAACATGGTATAACAACAAACAGGGTATAACAACAAACAGGGTATAACAACAAACAGGTATAACAACAAACAGGGTATAACAACAAACAGGTATAACAACAAACAGGGTATAACAAAACAAAAAAAAAGGTATAACAACAAACAGGGTATAACAACAAACAGGGTATAACAACAAACAGTGAAACAACAAACAGGGTATAACAACAAACAGGGTATAACAACAAACAAGGTATACAACAAACAGGTATAACAACAAACAGGGTATAACAACAAACAGGTATAACAACAAACAGGTATAAAACAAACAGGAAAACAACAGGTATAACAACAAACATGGTATAAACAAACAAACAGGGTATAACAACAACAGGTATAACAACAAACAGGGTATAACAACAAACAGGTATAACAACAAACAGGTATAACAACAAACAGGTATAACAACAAACAGGTATAACAACAAACAGGTATAACAACAAACAGGGTATAACAACAAACAGTGTATAACAACACACAGGGTAAAACAACAAACAGGGTATAAAACACAACAAACAGTGTATAACAACAAACAAGGGTATAACAACAACAGGGTTAAACAAAAAAAGTGTATAACAACACACAGGGTATAACAACAAAACATGGTATAACAACAAACAGGGTATAACAACAACAAACAGGGTATAACAAACAAACAGGGTATAACAACAATAACAACAAGGTATAAACAACAAACAGGGATAAACAACAGGGTACAACAACAAAAGGTATAAACATAACAACAACATGGTATAACAAAAGTAAAACAACAGGTATAACAACAAACATGGTATAACAACAAACAGGGTATAAAACAGAGTACAACAACAAACAGGGTATAACAACAAAAGGTATAACAACAAACATGGTATAACAACAAACATAGTATAACAACAAACATGGTATAACAACAAACAGGTATAACAACAAACAGGGTAAACAACAAACAGGTATAACAACAACAGGGTATAAACAACAAACAGTGGTATAACAACAAACAAGGTATAACAACAAACAGGTATAACAACAAACAGTGTATAACAACAAACAGGGTATAACAACACACAGGGTATAACAACAAAGGTATAACAACACACAGGGCTATAACAACAAACATGGGGTATAACAACAAACAGGGTATAAAACAAACATAACAAAGGTATAACAACAAACAGGTACTAACAACAAACAGGTATAACAACAAACAGGGTATAACAACAAACAGGGTACAACAACAAACAGGTATAACAACAAACAGGGTATAACAACAAACATGGTATAACAACAAACAGGTATAACAACAAACAGGGTATAACAACAAACAGGTAAAAACAACAACAAATGTAAAACAACAAACATGGTATAACACAAAAAACAACAAGGTACAACAACAAACAGGGTATAACAACAAACAGGGTATAACAACAAACAGGTATAACAACATAAACAAACAGGGTATAACAAAAACGGTATAACAACAAACAGGGTATAACAACAAACAGGGTATAACAACAAACAGGGTATAACAACAAACAGGGTATAAAACATACAAAAACAGGGTATAACAAAGTAAACAAAAACAGGGTATAACAACAAACAAGGTATAACAACAAACAGGGTATAACAACAAACAGGGTATTACAACAAACAAGGTATAACAACAACAGGGTATAACAACAAACAGGGTATAACAACAAAAGGGTATAACAACAAACAGGGTATAACAACAAACAGGGTATAACAACAAACAGGGTATTGCAACAAACAGGGTATAACAAGAAGCAGGGTATAACAACAAACAGGGTATAACAACAAACAGGGTATAACAACAAACAGGGTATAACAACAAACAGGATATAACAACAAACA
>JAPXFY010001455.1:0-27500 GCA_030674185.1 Monoplex corrugatus | reverse complement strand
AAAAAAGTAACATCAGATCATTCTTTGCTTGTTAAAATTACAGAATCATTAGTTCACAGTCCTGGTAATGCATTACTTTAACTTTATGCAGTTTATGTTTTAGTGTTAAATTTTCCCTTCACATTGTTGAAGTTAATTGTTACTAATGTTAGAGTTAAGATTTTGTTCCATTTTACTATTCTACCACCTATTTATGACTTTTTCCTCTGTCTCCCCTCTACCCCAATCCAACCCGTCCAACTATCGTTCTCCATTTCATTGTATTTATACTTTTCCCCCTCTCTCCCCCCCCCCCCTCCCCCGTCTAATATCACTTACAGTGAAAAGACGTTAAATCAAAGAACGAACACACACCACACACAACACAACACACACACACACACACACACACACACACACACACACACACACACACACACACGCACGCACGCACGCACACAAACACGTGCGCGCGCGCACTCATACACACATACATTGAAAACGCATGAAAGAGACTTCTGAGCAGATGAACTTAGAATTAAGATATATGTTTTATGTATATATTTTTTTTCTTTTTTGCTTCAGACACAAAGACACAAAACGCCTTTGAATAGCGTTTGCGCGTACACACAGTTATAGTTTGTTTGTTTGTTTGTTTGTTTGTTTGTTTATTTGTTTGTTTGTTTTTCAAACTGAGGAGAAAAGTTGAGGCCTCACTAGGAAACAAACCTTGGAACCTCGTAACAAAAAATAAAAAACAACAACCTCTAAATGCAATAGTTTA
Source organism: Monoplex corrugatus (assembly GCA_030674185.1). Lineage (NCBI taxonomy): Eukaryota > Metazoa > Mollusca > Gastropoda > Littorinimorpha > Ranellidae > Monoplex > Monoplex corrugatus. Next base: position 26,737 of record JAPXFY010001455.1, on the reverse strand, counting down.
CATCTAAAACAGAACATTGTACATCAACAAACACAGAACACATCAAACAAATAATCAAAAATGACGTACGTACACAGTACAGTAAGACATCTAATTTGGAGTAAAAGCATTTATCATGACATTAATTATAAATATAATATATAAGTAATCATAAACGACAACATCTAATTTAAAGTAAAAGCATTTATCATGACATTAATTATAATATACAAATGATTATAAACGACTTACGTTGCTTTGGATCAACGAGGAAATTTTGTTCAACAATAAAGCGATATTCTGCGTGTCGACTTCTTTTGTGTCAACCTGTTCTGTTGAAAACGGAACCATATGATGAATTCCTGCTTGTCATGAGGCGTATCTTCGAATGAGACTGTACACCATAAAGATCCAATCTGAACCACCACTTTGCAAGAACACAATGAACCCCCCACCCCATCCCCACCCCCACCCCACTCATTCCACTACAGGAGTGAGCTGGCAGGCAACTGACGTTAAAACTGAGATATCAAATTTCTTTCAATAATTATAATAATTGTAACAGAGTGCCTTGCTCTGTTACGATCTTTCCCCATTTACCTACAACGCTCAAAGGCAATGCCGTGTAGCGTGCTTGCCTAGATAAAAAAACGCCTTGCGTTCTCTTGGTCAAATTGTACTATTATCTCACAGCCTCTGCCTACCCATAGCTATGCATTGAACATTCCAAGGATCTAGCCAGTACATGACGATTGTAGATAACACACTGCTAAACAATTAGCAGATCTACAATGTGTACATGTACTCGAAAGCGGGCCTACGACAAGATTTTGTCGTCATCTCCAGTCAGTATTACGTGGTAGTTTTACAGAACGTAGAGGGGGGGCCGTCACTAATGTATGCATGCTGCCTTCAGCATTGTAGAACAATCGCCGTGTAATTGCCGGCGGGAACACTCGGACAATGACCAGCGTCTCACTTGTGTGTACCGACGCGCTGCGTTAAAACTACACACTAAGTGTTGACTTATTAATTAGGTGAGAACAACCAATCAGACCTTGGCATCTGGTTGATTGATTAATTTGGTGAGAACAACCAATCAGACCTTGCCATCTGAAAGGTTTGAGATTTGAAAATATGACCATCATGCTCTGTTCCCAGAGTACAAATTAACAAGGCGCATCATAGCGTGTGCTTTTCCACCGCCACTCTCAGTATTACCAGAGGTGCCCTTTCCTGCCACCACTCTTGATCTCACAACAGGTGATCATCTTCACGGCATTACTGTAGTAAGTTCTGGATTTTTATCACTTTATTATAATTTGTCATTTGCAGTAAGCTTAGACTTTAGTGTCTCTTATTTCTTTAGATTCTAGCTCGAGTCTATTGAGTACCGCGCTAGATTTGCAGAATTCACACAGCGAGAAAGTATGTTTTGATCTAAACGATGTGCTATCTCACAAGATCTGTAGCACTTAGCGTGGCGGCCACCATTGTAAAGATGGGACTGAGATTTAAATGTAATAACCACTATAGATTTAGCCCCTATTTTCATGTGGCTATTGTAGGACTATGGACAACCATATTCTGCCAAAAGCCAAGATACAAGGCATTGTTGTGCAGAGGAAGAGTATTTTATACTTGACAAGGTTGTATTTTTACATACTGACATGATGACTGATGAAACACGTGCTCAGCTAATTGATCTGTTTAGTGTATCCCTTAGCTGATCAGCACCACTGATTTGATGACATGGTTTAATAGTAATATGCTATACTATTTTGTTATCATTGTCTCTAGCACTTGATCTAGAATTATACTTAATCACATAGAGATAATGGGTAATAGATTACTCAAGTGTGTTGTTCTCTCAACACTGCTGACTGCTATTTGATTAGGTGCTGTTTGTGATGACATAGTTCTCATTGTCAAATAGGCCTACTATGTCATCACCACTGAACATTAACTGTCTGAAAGCTACCAGGATGCAATGCATTATTGTACACTATTTTATACTTGATAATGTTGTATGTGTGTACATAATGGTAGTTGATGAAACATGTGCTCAGCGAACTGATCCAATTGTTGTATCCCTTGTCTGCTCAGCACCACCACTAATCATTATAGAATATTGCTTTGATGACATAGCTTAACTAGTAATATGCTATGCTATTTTGTCATCACTATCTCTAGCACTAGACATAGAATTACACATAACTACATGGAGCAAATATTTAATGGATGACTCAAGTGTGTTGACTGCTATTCGATAAGGTAGACCCAATGTTTGTGATGACAGTTCACATAGTCAAATACTATGTCTGTCATCACTACAGAATATTAACTGTCCAATAGCTGCCCACTCAGATGTTATGTAATAATGTTACAACTAACTCAGCCCATGGCGGCCGAACAGCTTAATATGACTGTGCATTATTTTGCCAGTACATTATTGAAAGTCTACTCTATGCTAAGGCTATCGAACAAGCAGTATGGTAGTTTACCCTCAACTTATCAAAGGGTTACTCAATGTTTTGTCATCAATTAATTGTTCCATGTTTACAAGTGCTAGTGCTTTAGAGTGTAAATATCGACACCACATATTTTGGTATAATGTAGTAGTTCTTTACACAACATTTTGTTATCAATTATTTGTTGCATGTTTACAAATGCTAGTGCTTTTGTTTGTAAATATAGACATCTTCTGTTAGAATGTAGTAGTTCACTCTTGTACATTGACATTGTTATTTCACAAAATGTGTACTTTGTCATTGTATTTATGAAACCTATTTTGTGTCTTACAGGCACTGTCTTCTTAACTGTCTTCTTTGGCGTCTTCTTTGACTCCTTCTTACCTGTCTCCTTCCTCGTCTTCTTTTCTCAATAATAAAGAGTCAAGTAGCGAAACGAGGACTTGTCTTTTGATTGAGAGACTTCCCTTTCTGCTCTGGATTAAAGGACCACCACAGCAATCATCACCAAACCCCTTAACCCACTCATCCATCTCACCTGGCGCTGCGATATCATCAATAACATCATCATCACCCTCATCACCTTACCCCCCCCCCCCTTAACCACGCGACCTATCACATAATAATAATTACAATATTTATATAGCGCAAAATCTTGATAAAATCAAATCTAAGCGCTGAAGCAGACACACACGTAAGCACGCACGCACGCACGCACGCACGCACACACACGCACGCACACACACACACACACACACACACACACACACACACACACACACACGCATGGCTATAAATGGGGAGAAAGAATAAAAGCAATAAAAGCAAGAATAAAAGCAATGGAAAATTATAGAGAGCATAGCATATACAATTATATATTATAACCATGTGATTCCCTCCGAGCGGAGACAGGCTGCAGAGGGGGGGGGGGGTTGAGTGAGGTTAGGATTTTATGCGGAGGAGAAAGGTGAGTTTTGAGAGCGGACTTGAAGGAGACAAAAGTAGGTTGCTGACGGACTGAGAGAGGAAGTCTGTTCCAGGAGAGTGGACCAGAAACAGAGAAGGCTCGTGGACCATAGGTATTGAGCTTAGTGCGTGGAAAGCGAAAAGTCAGAGGATCGGAAGCAGAGCGGAGGGTACGTGAGGGAAGATAGATCTCAAGTAGGCTTGACAGGTAATCGGGGGCTGCGTTATTGAGGCTTTTGTAGCACATGGTGTCTAGTTTGTACTGTATGCGCTTTGATACAGGGAGCCAGTGAAGTTGTGCCAGGAGAGGAGATATGTGGTCAGCTTTTTTCTTTTTGAGTACAAGGCGTACAGCATTGTTTTGAATGCGCTGTAGGATGTGAATGGTGGAGGCAGGAAGACCAGACAGGAGTGAATTGCAATAGTCAATGCGAGACATTATGAAGGAGAGAACGAGTTTTGCAGTTGTTTCGACAGAGAGATACTTCCTGATCAGCCTTATACGATGGAGATGATAGTAGCAGGATCTGGCAGTTTGAGAAACAAAGTTGTTCATGGAGAGGGTAGAGTCAATGCAGACACCAAGGTTTTTAGCTGAATCAGAAATTGGGACTGATGTGTTACATAATGGGAGAGAAAGAGGAGGCAGCTGAGAAAGTTTCTGACGGGTGCCAATGAGGATAGCTTCTGTTTTGTCGTCATTAAGCTGAAGTCTATTGTGTGTCATCCAGTTCTTAATGTCCGAGTAACACTCAGTGGTGCGAGTCAACAGGCGCTGTATATTATCAGGTGAGTCACTGTCTTGAAGTTGGGTGTCATCAGCATAGAAGTGGTGTTTTATGGAGTGGGAGTTGATGATGGTGGACAGGGGGGAGGTGTAAAGAGTGAACAGAACAGGGCCAAGGACAGATCCTTGTGGAACACCACAGGTCAGGTATGCAGGTTGAGAGTAAGTGCCATTGATGAGAACGGTTTGTTTTCTGTTGGATAGGTATGAAGTGAACCAAGACAGAGCAATATCAGAGATGCCAAAAGTATGATGAAGTCTAGAAAGGAGAATACCATGATCAATGGTATCAAAGGCTGCAGACAGATCAAGGAGTGTGAGGAGAGAGACTTTGCCAGTATCAGTTGCAAGGAGGAGATTGTTGAGAATGTGTAGTAGGGCAGTTTCAGTGCTATGGCACTGGCGGTAGGCTGACTGGAAAGGATTGAGGAGATTGTTGGCAGACAGGTGAGAGTTCAGCTGGTTGAGGACGACTTTTTCAAGGAGTTTTGACAAGAAAGAGAGATTAGAGATAGGCCGGTAATTTTTCAGTTCATTTGGATCTAAATTGTGTTTCTTGAGGAGAGGGTGAACAATAGCAGACTTGAAAGAATCAGGGACAGTTCCAGTTTGAAGAGAAGTGTTGATGATGTCAGTGATGAATGGGAGGAGAGTAGGGAGACAGTCGGCGTAGAGAGAACCTGGAAGAGGATCCAGTTCGCAGGTTTTGAACGACATGGATCTGATTGTGTTGAGAATTTCTTCTTGTGAGACTGGGTTAAAAGTAGTAAGAGGTGTGCCAGAGAAGGAAGGGTCAGGTGGGCATGGTTGACAGGGTGTCCTGTCAAGCCTGTCACGAAGAGTTTGTATTTTGGTGGTGAAATAGTTGGAGAATACAGATGGGAGTTCTTCATTTGTATGTTTTGTTGGGAGAGGTAAATCTTTTCGTGTGCCAAGGAGATGATTCATGGTTGTAAAGAGTTCTCTTGAAGAAGAGGCATTCAGGATTTTGGTTTGGAAATAGCTTGTTTTTGCTGATGCAATGAGGGTGGATACTTTTGTTTTAGAGGCTTGGAAAAGTTGCCTGTGTACAGTGAGTTTGGATTTGCGCCAGCGGCGCTCTGCTCTGCGGCGGGCACGTTTTGCACAGGCGATCTCATGAGTGAGCCAGGGGGTAGGGGGGCGGTCAGGTAAAGGACGGGTTGTGGCTGGAGCATGAGTGTCCAGAAGATGGTGGAGAGTAGTATAGAATTCATCGGCAAGGTTATGTGACTTTTCAGAAAGGAGACGGGAGGCATCAGATGAAAATGTGGAGAGGTCGATAGATTTGAGATTGCGTCGAGTCACTGTGCGCATGGTACGGGAAGGAGGAGAAATGTCGAGAGAACAGAGAATTGCAGAGTGGTCAGATGGAAGGGCTGACGTTAGACGGGTAGAAAGAACTAAGCAGTTGTCAGTAGCGGAATTGTGGTGATCACGAGAAATGATCCAGTCAAGAATGTGACCTTTTTGATGGGTTGGTTCAGAAATGTGTTGAGTCATATTGTGATTGGACAGAGAGTTGATGATATGTCTTGTGTCATAACGGTGAGTGTTGTCATAGTGGACATTGATGTCACCTAGAATGATGAGATTTCCAGGTAAGAGACAGTAGTAATCAAGAAGTTGATCAAAGTCAGAGAGAAACATGGATGTGGTGAGCTTGTTGGCAGAGCTAGGTGGAGGTCGATAGACACAGGAGAAGGTGATGGGGTGAGGGGTGGATTGGAAGGATACTTCAACGTGCTCGAAAGAAGGATGGGAGAAAGGCAGAGACTGCGAGAAAGACAGGCGGGAATGGAGTGAGTCGTTGTAGAGGATGGCGATACCACCACCTCGGGATGAGCGATGGAAAGAAGCAAGCCTGTAACCACTCGGAGTGAGACTCACGTGTATAGGTTCATGACCAAGGGGGTTAAGCCATGTTTCGGTGATAAAAGCAATGTCAACATGTTCATCTGCGATAAAGTCAGCAATGACATCAGCTTTGCCATCAGTGCATGTTGACTGAGCGTTAAAAAGGCATATTTTCAGTTTATCACAATGCGGCGGCCGAGGTGGAGACGAAGGCAGCACCGACGGGACAGAAGACGAAGGAGACACCAGCGGGGCAGAAGACGAAGGCAGCAACGACGGGACAGAAGACGAAGGAGGCACCAGCGGGACAGAAGACAAAGGCAGCACCAGCGGGACAGAAGACGAGGGCAGCGCCGGCGGGACAGAAGACGAAAGCGGCACCGGCGGGACAGAAGGCGAAGGCGGCACCGGCGGGACAGAAGACGAAGGCGAAGACGGCAGAGGAGGAGACGAAGTTTGCAGCAGCAAGGTCGAGTGCAGGGGCAGTGGAGGAGACGAAGAAGCAGAAGAGTGGTGTCGGACTGGCACAGCAGGAGGCAGATTGTGCCAAAGTCGGTGGAGACGTCCACCACGACAGGATCGCGCAGTGCGTGTGCGCGCACGAGTTTTGTTGTGTGTGGTGTGTTGTGTGTGTGGTGTTGTGGTGTGTGTGTTGTGTGTGTGTGTGTGTGTGTGTGTGTGTGTGTGTGTGTGTGTGTGTATGTGTGTGTGTGTGTGTGTGTGTGTGTGTTGTTTTGTGTGTGTGTGTGTGTATGTGTGTGTGTGTGTTGTGTGTGTGTGTGTGTGTGTGTGTGTGTGTGGTGTGTATGTGTGTGTGTGTGTGTGTGTATGTGTGTGTGTGTGTGTGTGGTGTGTGTGTGTGTGTGTGTGTGTGTGTGTGTGTGTGTGTGTGTGTGTGTGTGTGTGTGTGCGTGTGTTGTGTGTGTGTGTGTGTGTGTATGTGTGTGTGTGTGTGTGCGTGCGTGCGTGCGTGCGTGCGTGCGTGGTGTGTGTGTGTGTGTGTGTGTGTGTGTGTGTGTGCGTGTGTGTGTGTGTGTTTGTCCATATACACACGTGTGTTTATGAGTTTATGAGTGTGTGTGTTTGTGTGCGTGCGTGTGTATGTGTATGTGCATGCGTGTGTATGTGTTGTGTGTGTGCGTGCGTGTGTATGTATGAGTGAGTGTGTGTGTGTGTGTGTGTGTGTTAATCTCTCTCTCTCTCTCTCATGTGAATATTTTTGTCGTGTTTATGGAAAACGCCACAGGAAGAATAAATGCAATTCTTGTCCTGTTGTCCAGCTTTAAGATATCTGAGAGTAAAACTACTGCACAGAAAAACATATTCAGCAAAAAAATAATTTACAGTGTCAGATTGAATGTACTCATCATGCTGTGGAGTATAGTGTCTACTGTTTGTAATCTGTCAACGATAGGCCTATTTCTTTTTAAACAATATTTTAACGGTACAGTTGGCTTTTCCCTCTGTCCTACACCCATTTACATTGTGTAAACAACAGGCAGCTGAGTGCACGTACGTCACCAACATGGCAGCCACTAGGCAGCTGAGAGCACGTAGGTCCCCAACATACCAGACACTTGAAGCTCGCATACGGAGGGGTCGTTCCGCTTCAACGCTCTCAGCACTGCTGTTCCAACCCTTCCCTTTAGTTGCTGAGCCGAGCGCGCTGACCTATGCGTGACCCGACCATGATGCCTGCCTTCCCTGGGCAGATTGCTTATATATCGCCTGTCAGCAGCCATAGCTGACATCTGGCGTTTAACTGGGGGAAATGGGTATGACTTTAAATGCTACATTTTTTAAAGCGCTTTGGCCAAACTAGAGTGTATTGTAGATAGCTGGATGGCCAGAACCACGAGCTTTAAAATGATACCAAACACGAATGTGTTTGACTGGCAAAGCAGACTGCAGTGTTAGTTCAAATACATGCACAACCACAAGTACGGAGACGGATAATTTCCGATTTCACAAAATTTTGCTGTTTTAAACCGCCGTTAATGCAGTCCTGACAGTTTCCATGCACACAGAACAACATGCCACACAAACTACAGCATGCCAGCGTGCACCTCCACTTACTTGAAAGTTTTCGACCTGAACCTGAGAGGAGAGGTGCGCGTTTTAATTACTCCACTGAATTGGGGTCAAGAGGTTGGTCATCACACACTGCCGGGTGCGTGTTGAATGCAGGTTGAAGTTTTAACACAGTAATGAATAGTGTACACTGAACTGCATCAAAGTTAACCCACATTGGTGCCGCCTTCTCCACATCAGACAGACTGGTTTTCATTATTGTTTTCGATGGAACAGACGACATCTTCAGTTTTCTCAGCCATGCATAGCACTTTGAGCACATACTGACAGAGAATGGGAGCCCTGGGCTTTGTTTGTTTTTTGTTGTTGTTTTTTTTTGCTGGAACGCCCACCACATGCTCGACACAAAGACTGAAGTCTCTCATTGTGCAAAATTGCAGTGTGTTCATAAACAACAGCCATTGTTCAATTATACACACAACACTTAACACTAATACGTAAGGAAAGAACTACGATCAAAACAACAAAACTGTTCAGTTCTCTCACAACAGTGCTCTGAGTACAAGACTGAATGATGTGATGTTCAAAGCAGATTATAGTGAGTAACTTATCCTTAGACTTTCACTTAACTTCATATACATCAATACTTCAGCATCACATATATATTTGGAAACCAGTCTCCAAGTCAACGACAAAAAAAACAAAAAAAAAATGGATGAAATAAAACGAGAACAAAAGGATGAGAAAACGATAAAAAAAAAAAGGGGGGGGGGGGAACAAAAAATCAGCATCAGTGGAATTAGAAGTTTTAACACGTGAACAATACACGTTTTAACAAAAAAGCACAGCAGTTGAACACATAGTCACTGCAAAAGTTTGTAGATTACAAACTTCAGCCAACGGTACAAATTCTAATTCTTAGACGTAACGCGGGCACTTAGAACAAACTTGTAAATCACAAAAAATCAACATCCAGATATTTTAGGTTCCGTGTCTACAGACAGGAGAAGATCGGGTAAAATGATCAAGTTTTAATACAGACAAAGAAGGGATTCGTCCGCAGCTACTGTCGTGACCCCGTCTCGACCCTGCATCCCACCCCCTTCCCCCACTCTGGAATGCCAGGCTTTGCAGGCCTACAGCTGCCGTCCGCAGTAAACTAAAGAGAACGATTTGGCCAGTTTTGCACAGCCGTGTCAGACTGGCGTGCACCACAGCTTTGGCGTGCACAGTCTCTTTCTCTCTCCCTGTCTCTCTCTCTCTTCTCCACGTTTGTCTTTGTCCTTCTCTCTCTCCATCCCTCCTTCTCTCTCTCTCCCTTCTCCCTCTACTCTGTCTCTGTCTCTGTCTGTCTCTGTCTCTCCCTTTTCTCTGTCTCTCCTTCTCTGTCTCTGGCTGGCTGGCTTTCTCTCTCTCTCTCTCTCTCTCTCCCCTCTCTCTCTCTCTCCCCTCTCTCTCTCTCTTTATTACCCATTTCGATGTTCAGTATTTTTTACCTTGCCGTACATGAGAAATAAATGTATTGATCTTATTTCTTCTCAGTGCATTCCTTTATCCAAAGAGGTTTGCTATTAGCGAAAAAAAAATCTATATATATATATTTTACAGGCGAGCATTCGATCAGAAGACAAATAAACAAAACCTCGGTCAAGCATAAGCGCACACATACATTTGCAAGCGCACGCGCAAGCACACGCGGACAGAAGCCTTCAAACTGATCTCGCACGCATTGCACTCATGCAAGAAAGGAAGAGAGAGAGACGGCGCACGTGCGCGCGCGTGTGTATATGTGTGAGTGTGTGTGTGTGTGTGTGTGTGTTGTGTGTGTGTGTGTGTGTGTGTGTGTGTGTGTCATGTCTGTGTGCGTATGTGTGTGTTTGTGCATGTGTGTGTATGTATGTATGTTTGTATGTATGTATGTTTGTATGTATGTATGTATGTTTGTATGTATGTATCGGGTAAGACATGATGAACTGATCAACCAACTGGAGAGACTCAATGTTGATGGAAAAGATCTACGAATAATCAGGAATATGTACTGGGAACAAACAGCTGCAATGACAATAGAAAACAATGCAAGCTCTTTCCAAAACATCACAAGAGGAGTCAGACAGGGTTGTGTTTTGTCACCAGATCTGTTTTCACTTTACAGCGAAAACATCACGAGAAACCTAGAAGAAGACCCTGGACTAAAGGTTGGAGGGAAAATGATAAACAACATTCGATACGCAGATGACACCGTGCTAATTGCAGAAAATGAAAGGGACCTACAAAACCTTGTGAATATACTAAAAATAGAAAGCAAAGGTAAGGGGCTGGAACTAAACAGCAGAAATACTGAAGTCATAGTGATCAGTAAAAACATGAAATCCCTCATGCAAAGTAACAGCAAATGGCACAACCTTGACACATCCAGCCTCAGTAATCGTATGAAACAAATTCTGCGTTTTCTTTTCTAAACAAAATTTGAATTATGGAAATGTCTAGAAGCTTTTGTGTGGCATGGGTCTCTCTGCACCCAAGTAACCAATTTGCGTTAATTATGGAGTACCTCACTAAGTCTGATGTTAAGTCACCATGCCTCTGGCAGGTGTAGACTTTAGGGTACAGTGTGGTGGATTTCTCGCCATTTACATAAATTTCAAGGCCAAGTGGGCTAATTTTCAGTTAGCTATGACTCTACGTGTGTTGACAGCTAGGACCCGTGTAGCCGGTGTCATGGTAGGGCTGGTCCTTACGTCAATTTTCTACAGTGATCTGTTGCTGCGTTGTGGCGACGTGGAGCCAAACCCCGGGCCTAGGTCCAGCCAGAGCAGTGCGTTGAAACAGGCTCGACTGACCAGTGATGGTTCCACACGACGTGCCAGTGCTGAGCGACCTTCACTCATGGACCACGACCGCTCAGCATCAGGTGAGGGACTATCCAGTGACCCAACATTGAAGGACATTATGTCTTCGATTTCGTGTATGCATACTAAGTTCGATGATATGAAAACTGAACTGAAAAATCTACATGAAACTGTCAGTGATTTAAAAAACGAAATGCATGATATGAGTGACTCTGTTCGCAATCTGACAAGAGAAAATGACTCTCTTTAAGCAGAGAATATAGTACTAAAGGACAGACTTGACCAAATGGAAAGAAAAACTGATGATCTTGAGGGTCGGTCGAAAAGAAATAATATCATTGTGATGGAGTTGTGGTAAGGGTGAAGGTGAAGACAGGAGGCAAAAGAGCAGAAGAGCGCAGATGGTAATGCAGCCTGACGAAGAAGACCCAGGGAAGACAGAGATGATGTTTCTCTCTTTATTCTGACCCAACCGTTCAAGACCAGACCAGAGGAGAAAGGCATACATGGCACTCGCACTCATCCGCTTATATATTCCGCATGTGAACCGCATTGACCGCACCGCGAGCCCGCAGGCAAAACGACTCTCTGGAACCCCTTAGGGGCCAAATTTGTGTTTCTTTGAGCAAGCTCAGCGGTGCTTATCTTGCGGTCCACATAACAAATACCAACATATCATATATCAGAAAATTCTACACAGCATACAGATTGTTGTATTCTACATCATTTTGCACAACATTCACATAGATCGAAACTATAAGTGATTTAACTCAATGTTTACACTTTGTTGAAAGGGATTTTAGCCGTATTTTTACGTATTTAATCAATCAATATTAGTCTATGAAAAATATCAAACCAATGAGTGAATACACGATAATCGATAAGTTTATGTGGACATACTTTGAATAGGTAAATCAATCTCTCAGTGCAGAAATTGATCGGTGAACAGGCAATAGAAAACACAAATGACCCTAATTTGGACACGCATAGTTCGACCACAATACGGAATGCCAAGATCTCTTCGAATACTTTACTGCTTAGCAATATTTTATTGCAATATCATTTCTGTATATAAAAGGAGCAAAAATGTAAATGTAATTATGTATTCTAAGTCAGATTTTAAATATTTGATTCTACATCCCGGCAAGATGGCGGTCATTTTGGCGGTTTGTCGCACTTTGACTTGGCCTGAACTTTCTTTAATGCAAGCTTAATATCTAATGATTAAAGGTGTGATGCGGTCCAAATGAAAGATTAGAATATCAACATTCTAATCGTGATCTTAAAATTTCCACAATTTATTTCATTATTATACAAATTTCCGATCATCATCACGGCTCACTGGTCGGAAATTTGAAAAGTACCGAACGATCGGACAACAAAATTATTGATTTCAGGTAAACGAGGGGAAATTTCGCCTCGAGGACATTTCCTACAAGAAATACATACTTTTCTGCTGAATTAGAGTGCACAAGTTACTCACTTCTTAGTTTTTAAGGGTTTAAATAATAGCATTTCCTAATATTTCTGAGAATCGCTGAACCAGGGGAGTTAACTGTACTCAAAATCGTTTGAGAAGAAAAGACGTCTGCTACACGCGTTGGGTGTGCACGGCTACATCATGTTTTGCAGTGTCCGCCTCAAACTTTGTTGGGGCAAAAGAAGTGTGCACACAATTAGACAAAAGACTGTTCTTTTGTTTTGTGCAGTCTATTTTGCTTAGTAATTTGTTGTGGTGCCTGGTTTATCTACTTTTTATGGAAAATATGAACTTTGTGTGTTAAAGTACACAAAAGGATTAACAGAACAAATCGGTTTGTGTGTGCGCGTGTTTTTTCGTCATTTATATATTAGGGTGGTTTCATGGTGAGCTACTAATTTAGTATGTGATTTGCTTGTGTCTAATCAAAACAGTATGGAGACAGAACATTCAAAGCAGTTGCATTTAAAAAGATTACATTTATTGTATAGAGTGTGTGGTGGGCGCTCAAAAAGAACAGCAGAAACTAGTGTAAAATTTTGCAGAAATATAGACACTGAACTAAAGGCATTTCACAATATAAACCTTCGGTCAGACGGAGAAGGCATTCAGAAACATTTTGTCAAAAATGTCACTCCAGACTGATCAATTTCAAAAAAAAAAAGCTCAAACAATTCACCTATGTCCCTTTGAGACAGAAAACTCGGCAGCCCTGTGGTTCCATCTGATCAGTCATTTCAGATTAGTGACTGGTCTGTGTGTTCAGTTTTGTGAACAAAGAAAAGGTGGCAAACCAGTAAAACGATCAGGAAGGCCAAAGCAAACAGCAGTGAAACACAGAACAAGCACAGTCTGGCCCATATCTGTGTCTCTCTATCTTTCCCCTGTCAGTGGAGTAATTAAAGCTGACCTGCTCGGAACTGTGGGAATAACTCTTGCCTTTGGGTGAGTGGAATGGCATGCAGAGTGATAGTGTGTCACTGTGTGAGCAAACTGTATGAATGGAAAGTTGCATTTTTGTGAAAAGGAAGTTTAAAACTTCATTTGTTTTTCTAATTGTGTATGTTTTATGATTAGTACTGCTTCAAACAGTCGCATTCAACACAGTCTCTTTGAGGTGCATGCAACTTTTTATAGGCCGTGTTTGGTCTTGTTTTGTTGAGAAATTTCTTCTCTATTCATTTCTATGCATGTTATATAACTGTAAGCACATTAAGAAAAAAAAAACAACGAAAGTGTAAACCAAGTGATTTTTTTTGTCTGGCTAAGCAGCTGTGCATTGGGTGGGGAATACCGCATGTGTGTGTGATACGCGAAAGAGCGCGGCAGCAGTCTTGTGCGGTACTGGCACGCGGTAATCTTACAACCGTCTTACAACCGGCCAGCGTGCTGTGCGCCAGTCCGGCGGGCTGGGTAAAGATATCACATTCCTCTGCGCGTACGGGGAGTTTCCTCCCAACTAAAGGGAACGGAAAGAACAGCCGTGCACGGCTGTACAAATGCTGCCATTTCTCACCATTTAGGCAGGCCTGGCCGGCTCACACTTACACCGCCTGACCTCCCCCCCCCTCCCTTTCCCCAGCTCTTATCTCTGGCACAGGTACCTGCTAGGCTGGAATCGCTTCTCTGTTATCTGTTAAACTAACACATTCCATGTACTTAATACAAAAGCATGCAGTGTCCGCCTCAAACTTTGTTGGGGCAAAAGAAGTGTGCACACAATTAGACAAAAGACTGTTCTTTTGTTTTGTGCAGTCTATTTTGCTTAGTAATTTGTTGTGGTGCCTGGTTTATCTACTTTTTACGGAAAATATGAACTTTGTGTGTTAAAGTATACACAAAAGGATTAACAGAACAAATCAGTTTGTGTGTGCGCATGTTTTTTCATCATTTATATATTAGGGTGGTTTCATGGTGTGCTACTAATTTAGTATGTGATATGTTTGTGTCTAATCAAAACAGCTGCATGTTTTAATGCGTGGGGTGCAGAGGGAATAGACAGGCTCAACCAGTAAAGCAAGTTATTTAAAGTAATCTCCATTGACCCATTATTAGCAAGCGAGCGCGCGCGCGCGTGTGTTTGTGAGTGTGCATGCCCTGGCATGTGTGTTTGCTAGTGTAACGGTGTGTGTGTGGTATGTATGTGTGTGTGTGTGTGTGTGTGTGTGTGTGTGTGTGGTGTGTGTGTGTGTGTGTGTGTGTGTGTGTGTGTGTGTCTGCCCATGCATGTGTGTGTGTGTGAGAGAAAGAGAGAGAGACAGACAGACAGAGAGAGAGACTCAGACTCAGTTTAATAAGCTACATATGCACAAATCATTCAGTGTCACACTTGTGCTGAAGAACTGCAGTCTACCAACTAATGCCTACACAAGTCATGCCTATATGTACACGTGAGGATTACATTTTGGTACAGAGAGCAGACAGAGAGACAGATAGACAGACAAATAAATAGATAATGAATAGATAAATAGATAGATAGATAGATAGATAGATAGACAGATAGATAGATAGATAGATAGATAGATGGATAGATAGATAGATATATAAATAAATAAATAAATGAATAAGTAAATGAATAAATGATTTAACAAAATAAACAAATACATAAATAATAAACAAATGAAACAATAAATGAATAAATAATAAATAAATAATAGATATATAAATAAGTAAACAAATAAATAAATAAATAAACAGATAAATAAATAAATAAATAAATAAATAAATAAATAAATAAATAAATAAATAAATAAATAAACATAAAAAAGAGACAGATAAGAGACTAAAAATATACAGAGCACTGATGTTATCCCTTGAACCTTAGGAAGGCAATGTTGAATGAAACACTGTTGTTTTCGATTCAACTTTAGAAAGTATGTGCAAAAGTCTATAAAAGTTTGTACATATATGTATGTGCGATATTACATTCTGACACGAATTTTCTTGTTGTTCACACGCACACACACACTACTCCTCTCTCTCTCTCTCTCTCTCTCTCTCTCTCTCTCTCTCTCTCTCTCATTCTTCTCCATGGAATTACAAACATATTACCCAAAACAGACGCGCGCACTGCTAATACATTCTTTTGCAAACACACTTAGACACACACCTCTTTCCAAGCGATATGAAAAAATAAACTCCAGTTATTTTTTTCATGGAAGTTGAAAAAGTAGAACCAACACCGAAAAAAAAACACAAACAAAACAACAACAACAACAACAACAACAAAACCAAGATAGTGGAAGAAAACAGAATTCTAAAATTTCGTTCTTTTCAGTGACTATAAATAGAGAATAGAAAGACTGAGCCACAGAGGACATGCCAAGGACAATCAGAGGACACTGGAATCTTATACCATTCAGAAACTCGAGAACGATATCCTTACTGAGTGGCAACAAAGACGTTAAATCAAGCAAAACACAATTACATGTACACACACACACACGCACACACGTTCACACACGCATGCATTCACGGAAACACACACACACACACACACACACACACACACACACACACACACACACCACGCACGCACCACACACACACACACACACACACACACACACACACACACTTACACAGAACAGCTTCTGATCAAATGACTGGTTGACTCTTGCTCAAGCTCGGGACAAAACAAAGGACCTGTATATTTCACAAGACTGCTAACAAAACATGACCATAGTCCAACCAGCGTGTTTTTATTCTTCTCCTTCTATTGCTGGCGCATTCTCTCTCTGTCTGTCTGTCTGTCTGTCTGTCTGTTTGTCTGTCTGCCTGTCTTTCTGGCTCTCTCTCCCACTCCGTGTGTGGTGTGTGTGTGTGTGTGTGTGTGTGTGTGTGTGTGTGTGTGTCTGTGTGTGTATGTGTGTGTGTGTGTGATTTGACCGATAATCGAATAAATCATCAAATTAACAAACATTTGAAAAATATTAACAATCAATCACCAATCACCAATCGTTTGATTGGACGAATCAGTCAACTAATGATTCACTTACTCAACAGTCATTTGCTCAATCGATCAATCGATCAATCAATCGATCAATCAATCAATTAATCAAACAATCGATCGATCGATCAATCAGTCACCAAGAAACCACAAACTGGGTATAACACAAACAGGGTATAACAAGTACCAAGGTATAACAATAAACAGGATATAACAACACACAGGGTATAACAACAAACAGGGTATAACAAGTACCAAGGTATAACAACAAACAGGGTATAACAACACACATAGTATAACAACACACAGGGTATAACAACAAACAGGGTATAACACAAACAGGGTATAACAAGTACCAAGGTATAACAACAAACAGGGTATAACAATACACAGGGTTTAACAACAAACAGGGTATAACAAGTACCAAGGTAAAACAACACACAGGGTATAACAACAAACATGGTATAACAACAAACAGGTTATAACAACAAACAGGGTATACACAACAAACCAAGGGTATAAACAACAACAGGGTATAACAACAAACAGGGTATAACAACAACAGGGTATAACAACAAACAGGGTATAAACAACAAACAGGGTATTAACAACACACAGGTATAACAACACATATAACAACACAGGGTATCAACAAAACAGGGTATAACAACAAACAGGTATAACAACAAACAGGTCTATAAACAACAAAACAGGGTAAACAACAAACAGGGTATAACAACAAACAGGGTATAACAACAAACAGGTAAACACAACAACACAAGGGTATAACAACAAACAGGTATAACAACAAACAGGGTATAACAACAAACAGGTATAACAACAAAAGTATATAACAACAAACAGGGTATAACAACAAACAGGTATAAACAACAACAGGGTATAACAACAAACAGGGTATAACAACAAACAGGTATAACAACAAACAGGATATAACAACAACACAGGGTATAACAACAAACTGGGTATAACAACAAACAGGTAAACAACAACAAACAGGGTATAACAACAAACATGGTATAACAACAAACAGGGTATAACAACAAACAGGTATAACAACAAACAGGTTAACAACAAACAGGGTAAACAACAACGGTATAACAACAAACAGGATAACAACAAAAAGGTTAACAACAAAAAGGTATAACAACAAACAGGTAAAAACAATAGGTATAACAACAAACAGGTATAACAAAGGAAAAACAAGGTATAACACAAACAGGTATAACAAAAAGGTATAAAATCAGATAAACAACACAACAGGGTATAACAACAAACAGGGTATAACAACCAAGGTATAACAACAAACAGGTATAACAACAACAGTATAAACAACACACAGGGTATAACAACAAACAGGTATAACAACAACAGGGTAAACAACAAAGGTTATAACAACAAACAGGGTATAAAAACACAGGGTTAACAACAACAGGTATAACAATACAAGGTAAAAAACACACAGGGTATAACAACAACATGTATAACAACAACAGGTATAACAACAAACGGGTATAACAAACAAACAGTAAACAACAACAACAGGTATAACAACAACAGGGATAACACAACAGGGTAAACAACAAACAGGGTATAACAACAAAACAGGGTATAACAAAACAAGGTATAACAACACACAGGGTATAACAACAAACAGGTATAACAAAACAAGTAAACAACAAACAGGGTAAACAACAAACAGGTATAACAACAAACAGGTATAACAACAAACAGGTAAAACAACAAACAAGGTAAACAACAAGCAAACAGTATAACAACAAACAGGGTATAACAACAACAGGTATAACAACAAACAGATAAACAACAACAGGGTATAACAACAAACAGCGTATAACAACAACAGGGTAAACAACAAACAGTGTATAACAACAACAGGTATAACAACAAACGGATATAACAACAACAGGGTATAACAAAAACGGGTATAACAACAAACAGGGTATAACAACAAACAGGTATAACACAACATGGTATAACAACAAACAGGTATAACAACAAACAGGTATAACAACAAACAGGGTATAACAACAAACAGGTATAACAACAAACAGGGTAAACAACAAACATGGTATAACAACAAACAGGTATAACAACAAACAGGTATAACAACAAACAAGGTATAACAACAAACAGGGTAAAAAAAACAAAAGGTATAACAACAAACAGGGTATAACAACAAACATGGTATAACAACAAACTGGCAAACAACAAACAGGGTATAACAACAAACAGGGTATAACAACAAACAGGTATAACAACAAACAGGTTAACACAAACAGGGTACAACAACAACATGGTATAACAACAAACATGGTATAACACAAAACAGGTATAACAACAAACATGGTATAACAACAAACAGGTATAAGACAATACAAAACAAAGGTATAACAACAAACATGTATAACAACAAACAGTATAAACAACAAAGGTATACAACAAACAGGATATAACAACAAACAGGGTATAACAAAACGATAACAACAACAGGGTAAACAACAAACAGGGTTAACAACAAACAGGTATAACAACAAACAGGGTATAAAAACAGGTTAACAAAAGTGTATAACAACACACAGGGCATAACAACAAACAGGTATAACAACAAACAGGGTAAACAACAAACAGGGTATAACAACAAACAGGGTATAACAACAAACAAGGTATAACAACAAACAGGATAACAAAACAGGGTACAACAACAAACATGGTATAACAACAAACATGGTATAACAAGAAACAAGGTATAACAACAAACATGGTATAACAACAAACGGGTATAGAACAGAGTACAACAACAAACAGGGTATAACAACAAACAGGGTATAACAACAAACATGGTATAACAACAAACATGTATAACAACAAACATGGTATACAACAACAATATAACAAAAAGGTATAACAACAAACAGGTAAAAACAAACAGGGTAACAACAAACAGGGTATAACAACAAACAAGGTATAACAACAAACAGGGTTATAACACAAACAGTGTATAACAACAAACAGGGTATAACAACCACAGGGTTAACAACAAAAAGTGTATAACAACACACAGGGCATAACAACAAACATGGTATAACAACAAACAGGGTAAAAAACAAACAAGGTATAACAACAAACAGGGTATAACAACAAACAGGGTATAACAACAAACAGGGTTAACAACAAACAGGGTATAACAACAAACAGGTATAACAACAAACAGGGTATAACAACAAAACATGGTATAACAACAAACAGGTATAAACAACAGAACAACAGCGTATAACAACAAAAATGTAAAACAACAAACAGGTATAACAAAAACATGGTAAACAACAAACAGGGTATAACAACAAACAGGGTATAACAACAAACAGGGTATAACAACAAACAGGGTATAACACAAACAGGTATAACAACAAACAGGGTATAACAACAAACAGGGTAAACAACAAACAGGGTATAACAACAAACAGGGTATAACAAAAACAGGGTATAACAACAAACAAGGTATAACAACAAACAGGGTATAACAACAAACAGGGTATTACAACAAACAAGGTATAACAACAAACAGGGTATAACAACAAACAGGGTATAAAACAAACAGGCTGCCGGGGCCAAACCAGTATACAGCAATACCAAGGACTACTATAAAACAGGACGCGCACAGCTCAGCCTCTGACTTCGCTAGCGGAGGCCAGTTCGCGGCAGTGGTCAGACACTTCGCTGGCTGAGGACTACTTTTACTGCGTGGCGTAGGAACACGGACTGATTTACTGATTTATAAATGCATTTTGTTAATATCTAAAATTACATGTCAATGATTTGTAATGATACAAACAAAACATTGAAAAGCTATAATGTTTGTTTCCGAACGTGTTTCTTTAGTTTTAGCGGCGCACAATAAGCACTATTTGTTTTGCGGAAGGTGAACCGCCGGAAATGGTTATTCTTCGGCTTGTTTCAAAACATCAGATCTAGGCCCAGGTGGGAAATTCAATTTGTTTACGAAGTTTGTTGTTGTTTTTGCGATTTCAAGATGCCAAACAAGTGTGGTGTAGTGCAGTGTACCGGTAATTACAACAAGGATAACAGGTGCCGTGTGTTTCGACTGCCAAAAGACGCCAGTGATAGGCAAAAGTGGCTTGATGTGCTTCCACCACGTGTAAACTTTGTTGTCGATCCTGACAAGTTTTTCATTTGTGAAAGACATTGGGGTGTTGATCCTCCTATGGTCAAACTGCCTGGTGGTTCTACACGACCTGCGATCCCTCCTAGTGTTTTTAAAAATGTGCGGACATCATGCCTGCCAACTGTGAAGCCTTCATCTCGTCCGGCGAAAAGGGAAGATCAACAACTTCGTTATTTCATGCAGAAGGATACCATCTCTTCATTTGCCACATTCACTCCTGACAGAGACCTTCACAAAAAGTACAACAATGTAATAATATCAAGGTCAGAAGAAAGATTTGTGTGCTTGTTTATGACAGAAAACTTTCATGAGTGTAGAATTTCAGTCATTGTGGAAAACAAGCCGACACTCTCCACTCCACTCACCCTCACAGCATTCAAAAATGGCATCAAAGTTCCACTGAGTAAGATACTACATCCTAACAACGGTTTGAGATCTTATTCCCAGTTTCACGAAGCCGTGCGTTTGGCAGTAAATTATGATCTTCCAATAGATGATGTGCTAAAAAATGTTGTGACTGTGCTTCAAGCTCACGCATCAGACTGTAGCTTAGGGTGTAGGGACACAAAGAAAGAGAAAAAGTTGGTGTTTTTGGTTCGTCAGTTGGAACTCCTGGCACAAAAACAGTTCTCTATGCATGACTTTTGCTTGGCCATGGAAATATTTCCTCACTGCAGCTATGACCAGCTAAGAGACTACTTGGTGCTGCCAAGTAAGCGCAAGATTCAGTCCTGTGTGGCATCTGTGGACAAAGATGAAGTGCTGCGGAAAACTTTCTTCAATAAATTGCAGAAACCGCAACAGCAAAATGTTTTTCTCTTGGTGGATGAAGTCCAGATTCGACCAACTGTGGCATTTTCTGGTGGGGTGCTGAGTGGCATGGCAAAGAATAATCCAGACTGCAAAGCAACCCACATGTTGGCTGTCATGATGAAGTCATTGCAAAAAGGTAATTATTATTATTATTATTATTTTTTTTTATTATTATTAATATTATTATTATGATCATCCTCATCATTATCATCATCATTATTATTATCATTATTAATATTATTATTATTATTATTATTATCATGGTTGTTGTTGTTATTATTGTCGTAGTTGTTATTGTTCTTGTGCGTGCTGGTGATAATGATGATGATGGTGTTGTTGTTAGTGTTGCTGTGTTGTTGTTGTTGTTAAAAGCGTTCTTTTATCTCTTGAAGGGCCATCTCTGATGATTTCCATCACACCTGTGCACAAGTTGACAGCAGCATTTCAGCTGGATATTGTGAAAGAGGCGGCAGCTGCAGTTGAGAGGTCCGGTGGGCGCGTGATAGGTTCCATCACAGACAATCACAAGGTGAACCAACAGTACTGCAAGTTGTTTGACCGACCAGGAGAGTGTAGTGCAACAGCCAAGCATCCACTGGACGACAGACGTGTTTGGTTTCTGCTGTTTGACACTGTGCATCTCCTGAAGTGCATTCGAAACAACTGGCTCAGCGAAAAGTGCCAGAAGATCAGTCTTGACAACCAAACTACGGCATCGTTTGCTGACGTCAAGCAAGTCTACGAAGAAGAGAAAAACAGCATTCTGAAGACTACCCCTCTCACCCAGGCCGCTGTCAACCCTTCCAGACTTCAGTTGCAGAATGTGCAGCATGTCTTGAGAGTTTTCAATGACAAGGTTGTGGCTGCGCTGAAACTCAAAGGCTGCCATGAGACTGCCGGCTTCGTACAAACCATCATCGACTGGTGGAATGCAGTGAATGTGTCTGGGAAAGGACAGGATCTACGCCTCAACGAACCCCATCGTGCCATTCAAGGGCCAAGCTCTACCAATCTCAGCACATTTCTGAGGACTTTCCAGCACGGAGCAAGTCGCATACAGTGCCTTACCCATGACACGAAGAAGGCCCTGGTTCAGACTATGCAAGGGTTGGTCGCCCTTTGCAACTATTTGCTGATGTCTGAAGGCTTTGAGTATGTGCTGCTGCGGGAAATACAGAGCGACAGGCTTGAGGGGGAATTCTCTGTATACAGGCAGTCAACGGGAGCAAACTCCTTTATGACTACAGGGGACGTGCTCTCTGCCTGCAAGAAACGTCTTGCTAGATACGCTGCCTTGTACCTCCAGTCTATCGATGTCCAACCCGAGCCAAAGGAGCACATATGCTTGGGCACTGCCATTGTATTGGAGGATGCAGCTTCTATCGAGAGGTGCACAGCAGAAGTCACTTTGACGGTGAATGAAGAGAGCAGTGCGGCGTATGTGGCAGGCTGGCTGGAAAACAAGTGTGTGGGTGACCTGATCTTCAACGAGGAAGAACCTCTTGTGACCAGTGAGGTCAAGGACTTTGTGGACACTGTGTCGAGAGGTTCCCTACGCATTCCTCATGCCATTACCTTCGAGCTAGTGAAGCTTGGGCTTTGCTTTCTGAAGAAGGCGCGTCACCGTGCATGCTGCCGCAGAAGACTGATGACTATCTTGTCAACACTGGCCAGCTTCAACGACATTGACATTGACTGCCCAAAACTGTATAGACATCTGTCCAATGTGTTGCTTCATGGATTGCAAAATCTGGAGAAAGATCACCAGAAGAATGCTGTCCTGCTGCAGACCTCTGTGAAGAAGGCTAGGTTAGCTGACTAACTGCTGCGGTTTGGTGAGTTTGTTTATTTGTTTTTTGTTATGTGTTTTTGTCTGTTTTCTTTGCTTGCTCACTTGTTTCAAAGCATAAAAACACATAAAATTAATTTTATTTGCATTAACAACCTTCATAACCACTTTCATTGTAGTCAAAATCCAGTTTAAACACATTTAGAGAAGTAGAAAGTGTTAGATGGCAATGGCCTCCGCTAGCGAAGTCAGAGACTGAGCTGTGCGCGTCCTGTTTTATAGTAGTCCTTGAGCAATACACATAATGAACAGAAACACAGATGAAGCTACTCTTAACAATTTCTCTTATCATTACATCTTTGTACTATTTATCTATCTAGCTAGCTAGCTGTATGTCTGTCTCTCTCTCTATCGCTCTTTCTATCTATCTGTCCATCTATCTATCTATCATTCTTTCTATCTATCTATCTATATATATATATATATATATATATATATATATATAGAGAGAGAGAGAGAGAGAGAGAGAGAAATATATATATATATATATATATATATATATACATATTGTACATATATATATGTACATTTACTATCTCTCTACCTATTTATCTATTATGTATCTATATGTCTGTCTGTATGTCTGTCTGTATGTATGTCTATCTGTCTACCTATCTATCCGTACATTTATTTACTCATTTATCTATGTTTTTTGTTTTTTTTAATCATCTTATTCATTCATTTACTATTTATTTATTTATTTGTTTGTCTGTTTATTATTTCTTATTCATTTTATATATTTGTTTAATTTTCTATTTGTTTTATGTGTATTTATTGATTTGTCTTGGCTATGTATTATTTGTTTATTTATCTATTTCTATTCATTCATTCATTCATTTATTCATTTATGTATTTATGTATTTATTTATTTTTCTATTTAACTATTTATTCATTCATCATCTTTATTCATTTTTGTTTAGTTTGGTAAGTAAGTGTATATTGTTACATGTATATTAACAAAGATTATCTGCAATCCTGTACTCTTTCAAAGCGATGTGTGATTTCATGTAGACCTGGTCCTGACACACATTGGTAGGCAGGGGTAGGCACTTTCATCATTTCATGCTTGGCTTGTGCAAGTGAATGTGCTAACACACACACACACACACACACACACACACACACACACACACACACACACACACATACACACACACACACACACACACACCACACACACACACACACACACCACAACACAACACAACACAACGCACACACAGCACAACACACACACACACACACACACACGCACGCACGCACGCACGCACGCACGCGCGCGCGCGCGCACACACACACACACACACACACACACACCACAAATAAAAAAGTAGTTTTTCATTGGGGCAAACATATCTATACTCACAGAGGAATTAGTCGTGTTTTTCAAAGTTGTTCTCTTTGTTGACTCAAAATCTGTACTATATGCCTTACGGCCTTTTGATGCCGACACAAGACCTGATTTAATTACTGAGGCAAATCATCTTGTACATCATTTAAGGATAAAAGGTACAGATATCAGTTTATGCTGGGTGCCTTCTCACGTTGGTCTTCACGGCAACGAAGTAGTTGACAGAGCAGCTAAGCAAGGTGCAGAGAATTCTGTTAATTCTATAGAATTCCATGTTCATACTTCCGTAAAAGAAGTTTGCAACATGCTGGAATCAGCCTCATGGATTCGATTTCATGAACATTTCAATGAACAGTTTGTGTCACAACAAATGATAAAACTTTCCGTTCAAAATTTATATTAAAAAAATGCAGTATTCTTCCATGTATCATTTGCGATCGATTGTTGCTGTTCGTTTCCGTATTCAGCTAAACGCATTGAAAACAAAATATTGTAAAAATGTCAAGTGTATTTGCGGCAAACAGTTCACATTGTTTCACTGTTTATTTTATTGCAAAATGCTACGTTCTTTTCTACCGAAAACGTTTACACAAGAAAACTATTCTGAAACTCATTTAAAAAAAGTAACATCAGATCATTCTTTGCTTGTTAAAATTACAGAATCATTAGTTCACAGTCCTGGTAATGCATTACTTTAACTTTATGCAGTTTATGTTTTAGTGTTAAATTTTCCCTTCACATTGTTGAAGTTAATTGTTACTAATGTTAGAGTTAAGATTTTGTTCCATTTTACTATTCTACCACCTATTTATGACTTTTTCCTCTGTCTCCCCTCTACCCCAATCCAACCCGTCCAACTATCGTTCTCCATTTCATTGTATTTATACTTTTCCCCCTCTCTCCCCCCCCCCTCCCCCGTCTAATATCACTTACAGTGAAAAGACGTTAAATCAAAGAACGAACACACACCACAACACAACACACACACACACACACACACACACACACACACACACACACACACACACACACACGCACGCACGCACGCACACAAACACGTGCGCGCGCGCACTCATACACACATACATTGAAAACGCATGAAAGAGACTTCTGAGCAGATGAACTTAGAATTAAGATATATGTTTTATGTATATATTTTTTTTCTTTTTTGCTTCAGACACAAAGACACAAAACGCCTTTGAATAGCGTTTGCGCGTACACACAGTTATAGTTTGTTTGTTTGTTTGTTTGTTTGTTTGTTTATTTGTTTGTTTGTTTTTCAAACTGAGGAGAAAAGTTGAGGCCTCACTAGGAAACAAACCTTGGAACCTCGTAACAAAAAATAAAAAACAACAACCTCTAAATGCAATAGTTTACATCTAAAACAGAACATTGTACATCAACAAACACAGAACACATCAAACAAATAATCAAAAATGACGTACGTACACAGTACAGTAAGACATCTAATTTGGAGTAAAAGCATTTATCATGACATTAATTATAAATATAATATATAAGTAATCATAAACGACAACATCTAATTTAAAGTAAAAGCATTTATCATGACATTAATTATAATATACAAATGATTATAAACGACTTACGTTGCTTTGGATCAACGAGGAAATTTTGTTCAACAATAAAGCGATATTCTGCGTGTCGACTTCTTTTGTGTCAACCTGTTCTGTTGAAAACGGAACTATATGATGAGTTCCTGCTTGTTATGAGGCGTATCTTCGAATGAGACTGTACACCATAAAGATCCAATCTGAACCACCACTTTGCAAGAACACAATGAACCCCCCACCCCCATCCCCACCCCCACCCCACTCATTCCACTACAGGAGTGAGCTGGCAGGCAACTGACGTTAAAACTGAGATATCAAATTTCTTTCAATAATTATAATAATAATAATTACAATATTTATATAGCGCAAAATCTTGATAAAATCAAATCTAAGCGCTGAAGCAGACACACACGTAAGCACGCACGCACGCACGCACGCACGCACACACACGCACGCACACACACACACACACACACACACACACACACACACACACACACACACACACACACACACACACACACACACACACGCATGGCTATAA
>JAPXFY010001454.1:12500-36176 GCA_030674185.1 Monoplex corrugatus | reverse complement strand
AACCTCCTTAACAAAGATTATTCTATTTCTAATCATCTCTTAATCTCCAACAGGGCACAAGTCTGCCCTTTGGTCTTCTCTTCATGTTTTCTCCAATTCATTTGAATTTCAAATTAACCTTTCCCCTCATTTGCATCATTTCTACAAACTGATTCTAATAAATGACCACATAACCACGAAACCAAATAGCTTGTTTATATGAAACAGTGACGCACTGTGCCATTAAACAGAACGCACATGAGACAACAGCACAAAAAAAGGATTTGTCAGATACAATGGAATAATCAACATTTACTGGTGTTACATCCCACCCACCCACCCCAACACACAGAGAGAGAGAGAGAGAGAGAGAGAGAGAGAGAGAGAGAGAGAGAGAGAGAGAGAGAGAGGAGAGAGAGAGAGAGAGAGAGAGATAGAGAGAGAGAGAGAACAATTCTGTTGTAGCTGTCACAGGCCACCCACCTTGACAGGTTTCAGGTTGAAGTTGTAGTCAAGATGCAGGTAGTTGAGGTTCTTGCGGTGGATGAGGAGGTTGAGCATGTTATAACCTTGGCGACACACCTGCAGCCCTACCTCCACCCAGTCCAGCTCTGTTGTCTGGAAAAACTTTGTGGCCTTGAATGACCGGAACAAGTACCTGAGGAATGGACAGAACTCACCTTCATCCTGAATCCATATTCATATCAGATGACATAAACTAGGAGAGAACGAAGAAAACTAACAATCTAAAACTTTGTCCATCAAATTGAGGCAAGTTTTCTCGTCTTCCTATTCATTTGTTTTGCTGATCTTAATTATCAAGCACAGGTACTGATCGGTAACTAATCACACAGCTGATAATGAGATTATGAACCTTGCCCTTTGATGAACATGTCAGAGCTTGAAACCACAGTCCAATATTTATACTTACTACAGAACATAAGCACAAACATGGAATCTATTTTTGCTTCCATTCTATAACAAAATGTTTGTGCATTACCTGTGTGCCTGTGTATCATACCTAAACATTTCACTAGTGTGTGTATTATCATCATCATCAGGTGCCTTGCCACATGGCATCGGCTATTATGGACTTCCATCTGTCTCTTATCTCTTGTTGCCTAAAGCATCTCTTCCACCCTCCTTGTCTTCAGTCACTCTGCAAGTCCGTCTGGTATCTTCTCCCTGGGTCTACCTGGTGCTGTCTTTCCCTCCAGCTTTCCCGTTGTGACCAGGTGTTCCAATTCCCCCTTCCTCATAAAATGGCCTATGAATGTTGCCTGCCTTTTCCTAATCTTCCTTATGAATGATCTACTTGTGTCTGCCTCCATCAAGACTGTCTCGTTTGTTTTCTTTGCTGTCCATGGAACTCTCAATATCCTTCTTAGAAACCACATCTCAGCTGCCTCAATCTTGTTCTGGCTTTGCTTGTTGACTGTCCACGCCTTGCAACCATACAACAGTATAGGTTCTATATAACATTCAAGAACTCTCTTCCTGATGTTAATTGACAGGCACTTATTAGTAAGAATGCTTCCCATCTTCTTGAATGTTGTTTTGGCTTGGCCAATTCTGCTGGCTATTTCTGATGTGCATCTGCCGTCTGGTGAAATGCGTATCATAACTAAACATTTCACTAGTGTGTCTGTGTATCATAACTAAACATTTTACTAACCTCTTTTTCCATGCCTTTAGTGGCAGGAGATTGACAGAACATGGGATCTATTTCTGCTTCCATTCTATAATAAAAGGTTTGTGCATCACCTGTGTGCCTGTGCAATATAACCAAACATTTCACTAGTATGCCTGTGTATTATAACTAAACATTTTACTAACCTCTTTTTCTGTGCCTTCGGTGGCCGGTGTTTGAGAGCGTTAAGGACGTAGTACTTGAGCAGCTTCTGGTAGGACACGCGCACTTTGACTGGCATTCCAGCTGGGCAGTGTTCCCTGTACCTGTCATGCACATAGTAACAAATGATTTGAAACCTTTCACTCAAAACCATAAATACAGCTGTAATTCAGGGGTCCTCACATAATCAATGCTTAATCACATAATCACATGCTTACATCCACTTCCTTGTAAATGACGATGACTTTGCAGAGTTTGAAACAATTTCTAAGCAAGTTCTGGCCTTATTCTGATGCTTTTTTTCTTTTCATTTTGTAAAGCAACAATATCGGTTCTATATAACACTGAAGAGCATTAAATTCTGGGCGTTTTTTGTTTGTTTGTTGTTGCGGTTACTGATTTTTTGGCCAAAATTGTAAAAAATATCCAGGAGCGAAAGGGTTAATATAACAATACAAAGACACCCAAAAGGGGACTACAGACCTGAATATACACAATAAGCATTACATTAAATTCAGAACAGTCCAAAAAGGCACTGAAACAACAGAAGACTACAGTCTTGCAACAAAATCACAGATTTGTTCAAAAAAAGATACCTTTTTGTACATCATACGAAGATTGTCCAAAACCTAGATAACAACCGATGGGAAAACATTCTGCAAACCAGTAACACCTGTTACCACTTCGTACTCTGTTAATACTCACAATTCATTTGAAAAAAACAAACTACAATACCTTTGCAATGCATCAAAACCACCAACTTGAAATTTAAAACCTACAATCACTTTACAATCTATAAACTCTACAATCCTTATGCAATCAATTTACACCTACAATTCCTTTGAAATCATTTTACAACTACAATCCCTTTGCAATCAGTGGAAACTCATTCGAAATGTTCCATACACATCTACGTGGAACACAACTTTTAAGTGTCAAAGTGGTGTCACTCACAGTGTCTCTTGTACAGAAATTAGTCAAAGGGAAGTAATCGTGTTTGTTGGAGGCATCTGAGATCGTTCTGTTGCAGTTCTTTCCCCTTTTGACCATTATTCTATCATTTCTTAGCATTTCCTTAATTCATTCCTACACACAAAAAAATCAGTTAATACCTACTATTCCTATGCAATCAGTTAACACCTGCCATCCCTATGCAATCAGTTAACACCCACCACCCGTTTGCAATCTGTAAATACCTACAGTCCCTCTGCAAGCTGCTAACAATTACAATGCCTTTGTGATTTGTCGACCTACCATGATTTGACAAGAGGCACATCAATGGCACGACGGGTTCGTCCTGAACGTAGGTTGAAGGGTCGTGGGGCCCACAGAAGGGCAATGCCATTGGCCGTGTTGTCTGTGTACAGCGGAGTGTCACTGAGGAATGGTTGAACGTGTTCTGGCAGCTCAAAGTCCTCATCATCGTCAATCACCGGATCGGATGACTGAACGGGAAAAAGAAACAAAACCAAAAAACCCAAATAAGAACAAAAGCTTTAAAAGCTAAAGGAAAGGAGCTGCACTGAACAATCTTAAGGCACTGCTTCCGCTAATATCCGATGTCGAAACTTTGCCACGTCTCACTCTCTTTAACCCTTTGACTCCCCCACCCTACCCACCAACTGCAAAAAAATTAACCTTTTGACACTCTCACCCTACCCACCCACTTCCTGTAGGAAGCTGGTGGATAGGGTGAAGGAGTCAAAAGGTTTAAGTTTTCGCTTTGGGAGCATGGTTGACAATGCAGGATGATGGTGGACAATGTGTGGGAGTCAAAGGGTTAACCCGTCAACAGGAACATGCGGGCATAAGGATGCATGCGCTCCATCCCCACCCCTATTCTCACACATTTCACTCCCTTCAATCAAACCAGTACAAAACAAACAAGCACACACTCACATTATTTTTCATGTTCAATCTGTTCCCACATTTTTTCAAACACAAACAAAAATTAACAGTGATAAGCTGGAAGACATCTCTTATCTCCCTCCCTCCCCCAAAGTTTTTTAATGGCATTTCTTCTTTGTTTGAAACAACGTAATGCAATTCCGCATGAAAAAAAATCGAGTTACCTTTTCAGACAGTGCACTGCCAAAGATCAGCCAAACATATACCTACCTCAACTTTGAAAAAAAGAAATATGAAAAATGACAAGGAAGCACTAACACACAACTTGCTTACTCTGGAACTGAAAGCAGCCTTCCCTTTATTTCACCAGCTATGAAAGATGGTCTAAAATAAATTTATCAATACAGTGAACAGCCTGATGCAAGCAAAGTAAAAATGTGACCTCCCACCACCATTTCAATCTTAATTTGCAGTCAGTCAAACAGCACTAGGTGCTGAAAAGGTGACTGAGGGTCTATCTGGGGTTTTTGACTTTTTCTCAAAATTGATTTCTGTGGACTATAATCCCCCACAGAAATCGTTTTCTTGAAAAAATATCACTAATCAAGTAAAGATGGTATTCAAATGCACTGATCGCAGCAGAATGAACGCAATTTCTTTACAAAAGTACCTATTTTTGTCTCATATTGCGAACCGTAACCTGTAAAGAACCCCCACATATAATATATTGACAGAAAGCTCTTTGGTGTACCTTTCCGATAATGACAGTTAAAATTAGAAACAAACCGGGTCAAAGCCACCAAATAAAGAAATTCAAGGAAAATGTGTAGCAGAGTACATAAAAACTTAACAGGCTGTTTTCTCAAAATGGCAGTCATACAACTTAATGACCTTAAAAACACATAAACTTCTACATTCTTTTTTTTAGTACAACCTTTATTCATGTACCAAAATAATCTGCAAAATGCACACTTTCATGTGATATGGATATCTCAAAATACCCAAAATGCTAGTCAAGATGATTTCGAGCTAGGAGGTCACAAATAAGTGATCAAAGGCAAGCAGACCAACCTTGACAGCTGTGCGGTGAGAGATAGGGTTGATGAGAGGGTCAAAGTAGAAAGCAGGCAGGTCAGGGTCCTCTGTCTTGATGAACACCACATTGGGTGTGTGGTACCTGGTGCAAAACATTAACAGCCATGTTGTACAACATATATTTATCACTGTTACAAACATAGTGTTTTCTTACAGCTTGAGCGTTTATGGGGAAACCAAGTTATTGTTATTTTTTTTTAATTAGAGCCCAGCCGACTATGTAGAGCCATATCAGGGCTATAACCATTTCAAAGCATACACAATACTTCAACAAGAAAAAAAAAAAAGGCAAAAGAAAATTTATACTTAACAATGCATTCGTGTGCACGATCTAAACAGATGCCCCTGGCGTTGACTACTCCCATCCAATTTATCACACAGCGGATTTAAAAACATACCTGAACACAAACATACTAAGGACACTAAAACATTAAAACGGGCCTAAATTACATAAAACTGCTTCCACATATCTCATTTCCCTAGAGACAAAAATGCACTTAAAATGCACATGTACCCAATTATCAATCCTAAGAGAAATATGCAAGACTTTATCGAACATGGACAGGTGAATGGACCAGCAAGGAAGAACATGATAGGTAGAAATGACAGAAAACAAAGGAACAAGGAAGAAACAAAGAGAGTGACAGAAATGGGGAAATTTCTAGCACAGAGGAGGGGAGGGGGAGGGGGGAGGGATCAGGTGTCTGAGACTTCAACACCTTGGGGGGTAGGGGGTCAGCATTCTGAGGATGGTGCTCATTTCCCCTCCCTGACTGCTTTATCTTCCCTGTCCCTGAAAACAGGCAGGTACCTAGAAGCTAGGCAGACTGGGGTTAGACTGGTGCTCCCATTCATTTCATCACAAGATGTGGCCTGACTATATAGACAGCGAACAAAACAAGGCGACAGTTCTTGAAGTTGTGGGAGTTATTTTTCTCTGGGTCAACATCATGAGAGTGGTACCCACCTCCTCTCCCTTGTTGCTTTAACTCCCCGAATCCTGAACATGCAAGTGGATGAGTTCAAGATGCACTCTTTCTCATGACAGTAAGGAATCCATGCAGTCAGACTGTGTCTCCACCTCTACACAGATCTGCTTGATTGTTATTCCTCCAAGTGGACAAAAAACACCTCAGGCAAACCGCAGAACATAAACCGAAATCATAGCTTTCACCGTCGGCAAGACCCTCTTGTTTTTAAGCACCTGCCCACAGTACTGTTAATTCAGGGCGTTAAATTGTAGAAACTAGAGATGATTCATAGTACTAAGCAGATCTGTCTTCTACACCAACAAGATCTCAAATACGTTGGGAGGGGGCAAATTAAAACACAATAGCAACAATGCTGTCTAAGATAAAATCATGTCCACTATGCCAACTCACCAGGACAGATGCACCTGGAAGGGAATGTTGTTGTACAGATAGGGGAAGGCAATGCGGTACTCGGTGCGCACAGGCTGGCGGATGATGATCTTGTTGATGTCGTTGAACTCATTCCAGTCTTCATCCCTGTGATGAAAGAAATGTACCAATGGGCTTTAGACAACTGCTGACTTCTCAGAAGTTTTGACTATAACCATACATACATATTTTCATACACTTTTATCAATTCATTTGACAACATCAAAAATCAATGTAATCTTGGAATTAAAGATGAGAATTATTTAACATTAGAATAACAAGTTTCATGACAACTACACTCTTTGAGACCAGAATCTTATGGTAAAATGTACGGATTATAAGAAAAAAGAAATCCCCTATAATGCTGCTTATAACTTTCAAAATGCACAACCACTGTCATCACACACATTCTCTCTGAATACTCACTGGAGTTCTTTGTCTTTAACCAAGGGCTCAAACTTGGGTCCTCCAGGAATGGCCAGGTTGAGGGCCTTGGCTGTGAAGAAGGACTTGAGGTCGAAGAGGTAGAAGTAGTTCAGATCGACCAAATCAGTCAGCAGTTGATTGGCCAGTCGATAAAGGACTGACATCACGGGCAGACTCAACTGCCAGCGTCGATAGGTGGTTCCGTTGACTGACCTAATGAACAAAGGCGCAACACAGATGTGCATAATGCATTTTGGCATCTAAAATACAAATATTTCTTTACAGAAAGTAGACACAAGCAACTGATCATATAGGCATTTAATGACATACGTTTTCTTAATTTGATCGTGGATGAGCCCTAATCTGACCTGGCCAGCTCATGGGTTTATGTGCAGGCTTAAGGCTTGTGCCATGATCATTCTGGATCTTCTCCATCACATGGCACCTGCGACGTTAGTTCGTATGGAATTCATTCTGAGCGTGGAGCCATCATCCTGAGAAACTGAAAATGAAACTGAAACTTGCACTTGCTGTCTACATGGTGCCACATATCTGAGTGATGAATGTGGCCATTTTTCCCAGTTCCTGCCAGCTGCCGTGAATCTTGCTGGTAAGAGGCGTTGTCAGTGGCTTTCCTGCCACGTCCCCTGGTGCAACGTGATGCATCAGGATACACTAATCAAACAATGATTTTGTTGTTGTTGTTGAAAAGACTGTGGACAAATTCCCATTCTCACTATAGGTATTTGCCTGTCAATGAATGGATTCTGTAAATTATGGTCACATAGTGCTGGTTCTAAACAGTCTTTTTGTGTAAGAAAACATGAGCACAACAATAAATCCACTTCATGTAAGTAAAGACAAGAATTTTTTCATACAAAATTTCAGCATTTCAAACCAAACCAAACCAAACAACAACAACAAACCAACAAAAAAGTAGACACGTACAGACATGCAAACACACACAAGCATGCATTAACACACACACACGCAGATTTATGCATGCACACACTCACTCACACACACACACACACACACACACACACACACACACTCTCACTCATTCACACATACACCCCAAAACACTAAAAAGACAACAGCAGGACATACAACCGTTCAATCCAGATCCGGCAGCCCAGTCAAACGAGTGCACCTACTTGCTGTCAATCAGAGGCTTGTGGTCGTAGTACCACTCCATGACAGCCTTGTCCTCATCCAAGTCCAGTTCCATCTGGATAGGCTCCAGGGGCTCCACGTCCATCACGTTGTCTGCGTAGTCCAGGGGCGGCTCCTCGTCATCGAACGGGGGGAACCTCATACGCTTGAAGTGACGACGATCTCGCTTCTCACGACGCATCATGATCCACATGGTTCTGAATCAAAGGGAAGAACGGGTCAGAACTGATGGCAGTGGCAGGGAGCGGGAGGTTGAGTTTCTCTTGTTAGTTCTCTGAGATTTCCATTCCTTGTGTACTTAAGAGGTTAAGTTTGAATTAAAACAATGCCCTCTATCGAAAAGAAATAACCATTCTGTGACAGTAAAATGAGTAAATGATCAATCAACCAATCTTATACACTTTCAAACAAAAGATTTTTCTCTAAGACAGAAGACAAAGACACAACACTCCTCAAAATGATGACAACAACAACAATAACAACAACAACAAAATCAAAAAACCCACCCTGTCTTCTGCGAGTGTGACACAAAAACATACAAACAAAACAATTCAAACAAAAAGTAAAATTACAATCAACAAAACAAAGAAAGAAACAAAGTACAAAAAACTTAAAATTACATATATTATATATAATATAGTAAAATCACAATCAACAAAACAAAGAAACAAAATATAAAAAGCAACTCAGCATTTGGCATATCTGTTAAGTGTTATTATTATTCTGATAATTCAAAACCTTATATCACTGTAATGTCCCAAAACAAGCACAAACAAACACAAAAATTCAAAAAGCACTCTTATCTCTTCAACCTCAAGAAACACACATTGTTGGCTTTTATTTCTCTGATTACAGCTTTCACAAGGACCTCTCTTATGACAACTTACCCCCACTGTGAGATGTAGACTGGCTCAATAACCCAAGGGATTTCGTTGATGAACGTGATGGCCCCAGTGATGTGGTACAGGACTTTGACATCACGGATCTGTTCCCACGGCATGGGCATGTTTTCCAGGAGCTTCATCACGGCATGTGGCATGTACTTCAGCGCTCTGGACACAAAAATCAACATTGGTGTATTTCATAAAGAAAGCACATGTACGCCATAAAGCAAGGATATAGAAACTGTGTATGTTATACTGGTTTATGATTGCAGAATGCAAAGAAGACATTTCACATATTAAATTTAAAGACTTATTTCAATTTTTATTATCAAAGAAACTGTTAATGTTCAAATTTTCCTAGATGCATGTGTACATGCTACCTGGCCCATACTGTACAGGCAGTTCGCAGCTGCGCAGTCTGCATGCTCCATCTTTGGTGGGAGTGCATGCTGTGTGTTTTCATGTTTCCATACGCCACCAGCCACTGACATGACCTACAGGAACTTTAACGTGCACAGCTGATGTTTGGCATGCACCTACACAACAAGTGGGTTCAGGCATTAGCAAGTCTGCACATATGTTGACTTGAGAGATCAGAAAAATTGCCACTTTTCCCACCAGGTGGGAAATATTCAGGCAGTATCAAATCTGATGGGAAGCCCAACATCTTATCTATCTGACTATTGTACCCACTTATCTTTATTTTTAATCATATGAAAACAAAACATGCCACTGCACACCCAAAGTGAACAAAAAATACAACCTTAACAAGAAAAAAACTGTTCAACAAAATCATATGAATTGTTTAAGTGCTATAATTCAAAATTGGTTTCCCTGTACAATCCCTTCTTCAATAACAGCACAAAAACATGCAACTTTGCCTTGTATTATGCATTTGCATATTATATGTCTGCTGCATAATAATATCATACACAATTTACGCTTACCATTACTATTTGTAAGTTATTTACGATCTACTTATCAATAGTTTAAAAATGACATGATTATCAATGGCCATGAACTCATACCCAGACTGAGAAATCAATTCAAAATCATCTTAGTCTTACCCAAGGTAGACTCGTTTGTCATGACGGAATTTGCGGTTAGTCATATCTCCATGGTCTCTGATGATTTTGCGAACATGCTCTGGGGGCATGTCTTCTTTCTGGGCATCCACAAAACCAAACTTGCGCTTCTCTGAATATCGCTTCGACTGTAGCTGCTGCCATTTTCGGGCTAAAACAGAAAGAAAAATTATAACTCTAACAAATTCAATGATGTAAAATTACTAAAAAGGACAAGAGATGCATGATACCATCAGAGTACAATGACAATGGTGACTTGCTCAAGATTCAATTTTACTGTTTTGTTTTATAACAATGATAATAGCAATATTATCAACATGATACTCAAATAACTATTTAAAGAAAAAGCTTTAACTAGTACTAGGATATTTTCTATACATCAGATCAAAACACATACTCTCATCGTTCACTCAAACATGAAATAATTGAATTCACTCATACTAGTCATAGTCATCATTACAAAAACAACTGACGGTTACAAAGCACATAAACAACAGAACAGGCATATAATTTATATATATATATATTCTGATTTCATAATAAAACAGAAAATGCACACATTGCCATCACATTTCTACACTTATATTTAACTAACAGTAGTTTTGTGTACTCCTTATCCATAAATCTAGTAATGTTATCTGTTATTAATGTAATATTTCTAAGTGATGGCTCAGTCTCTATTAGTATTACTATACATAACGAAAATTACATATGACTCATTCTGAAAAAAGTCAACTCTAGTAATATCCTCTGCAATTCATATAACATTTTTTCTCTTTCTCTCTGTTAGTTTGTACCTAACATAATTACACATGATTCACTAAAAATAAAGTTGTTAGTTCTTTTGAGTATTCTTTATGCATGATCAGATAATATACGTATGTCATCTTTCTAGTTTCTTATTCAGTTATTGATATTATTGTTACCAACCTTTTTCCTGTAGCTTTTCCTCAGACATGTAGTCAGGCAGTTTCTGCTGGATCTGTTGTTGCTGCTGCTGCTGCTGTTGCTGTATCTGTTGGTGCTGCTGCTGCTGCTGTTGCTGTGCGGCCATCTGCATAGGAACCTGGGCGACCAGCTGTGGGGTCAGCGCCTGTTGCAGCACAGGAATCTGGCCCACGATGTATGGCTGGCCGCCAGGGCCTATCAATGTGTAAGGGAATGCCATGGTGGCTTATCCAACACTTTTTCCCCTTCTGCCAAAGAAGAAACAAAACAAGGAGTTTATTTAATATAAACCATGCTGAGCCAGTTAAATGTAAACTGACCAATCAACTCAACTAAGTCAGCTATGCTATTGGGATAATAGATATGCCTGGCAGCCAGTGTTGTACTAAACAAATTACACTAAAAGTCATGTAAGCAATGCAAACATTTGAGAATGTAGACTAGACCTAATACTAATACATCATAACAATCACTGACAATGTACTATTTATTGTTGATTAATCATTAACTGATCAGTCACTAGGACACATAATAATAATTATAATTTATATGCACTACCTCACACCTGGAAATCATTACTTCTTTCAACTGAACCTAAATCTGTTTGTGCAATACAACAGTTCTGACCGGTTCTGCATCAGCTAGATCAGTAGATGGCAAGTCACACAGCAAGTAAACACGTCAGACACAAGTTACAGTCATTAAGACTTTCAAATAAGAAGCACTAGCAGTTTTATGAAGGTACACAACCAATCTCTTGTTAAAATGAAGGTAGAGGATGTCCCATGACCCTACGACTGAAGGAAAGCTGTGATAAAGACCTAATTTTTTTCCCTCATGGCCAGCATTATGAGAACAGTGCCCATCTTCTCTCCCTTGCTTTTTCACATCCTCAATTCTGACCAAGATCAAGTAGTCATTCACAGCTGGATGCACTATGACTACACACACAAAGCCCTACTCAAAACAGAATCAAACTTCTACTAAAGAGAAAATAAAGATTAAATCTGATGATCACTCATTCACCTAGACCGAGAGAACATCAGATCTATAAATGTATAATGATCAACTGTTAAAAAAACAACAGTGCTTGCAAACAGAAAATGAAGCTGCCCATCAGGCACGATTTGTATGATATTGTAATTATACTGCTCCTTCCCTGATGCATTAACTGAACAACTGACTTGTTTTGTAAAGAAACACACACACACACACACACACAAAAAGATTTTCTTTAGACTATTAAAAAAAAAAAGTGATCAACCACTTTCAGCAGGCCTACATACTTATCAATGGTAGTCCCTGACTGAACATTAGACATCATCACGATCATACTCATAGGCACTACTTTGTGGGAAATTCCCATCATTAAAGATCATTTTCTATCTACAATGGTACCTGTCAACCAACATCCTAAAAAACACACAATAAAGATTAGCAAAGGCCCTAATTTTTCTTCTGTCGTATTAATTATACTACTATCCAGGCCTGTGTGATCTGTAACTTAAAACCAGTGATTCCACTGTAAACAATAAACATGACAAAAAAACCTTGAAAACTGTTTAGTGAGCATTGTCAAAGCTGCCTGTGAGTGTGACATTACATCATTGCTCACTGCCTATGCTATAAAGATTCACTCCTCAATCCTGTTTGCTCCAGGAGCGTAAATCACTAAATGTCCACCAATTTCACCCAGTCCTGACAGTATTGAGTGAGCCAAGGCAGCTCATTCCATGTTTTACTCACTTCACATTTCTGCTGAATTGCTGAGCAACCATATTTCAGCTCCAATGAATGTAGCTGGCATGAGGAACTGATAAAAGAGAGAGAGAGAGAGAGAGAGAGAGAGAGAGAGAGAGAGAGAGAGAGAGAGAGAGAGAGAGAGAGTTAGTTAGAGAATGTATGTGTGTGTGTGTGTGTGTGTGTGTAACGTGTGCAGATGTCTGCGCATGCGTTGTGTAGTATGTATCTGTTACTAGATCTAGTGTTAGTGTGCACATATGTGCATATCAACTCTGTGTATGCTAACTGCCAGTGAAGGACAATATCACAGGCCTGTAGACAGACCTATTATGTTTACATTCTATAGGCCTAGACTGTATAATACAGCGTAGCCAGTTCTTCTGGTCTTTGGTTGCCATATATGCGTGTGTGTGTGTGTGTGTGTGTGTGTGTGTGTGTGTGTGTGTGTGTGTGTGTGTGTACGTGCGTGCGCGTGTGTGCGCATGTGACATACCACCATGTTGGTGGCTATTAGAACTGGTACAGATCTAGTATGAATAGAGCCTATGGCTATGCTATTATAACTATTGCACATAAATTCAAAAGCATTTATGAGACAAATGCAAAGCTATACTCTCTACTAGCCTACATTTTACTAGCATTTCAGTTTATTTGTTGTCATATCATGATAAATGAACATGACAGTAACATACACACATACATGTGCGCACACATCACCTATGCACGATGATCATCTGCATGGTATGATGGATAAACTGATAGTAGTCAGTAGCAGTCTCAGATCTGCACTGTTCTGTTCCTGACTTTGGGAGATCGAAAAACATGCACCCTTTGCCCAACAGACCGGATGTTGGCCTGTCCAGGCAGGATCGAACCTCTGACCTCCCAATTAGACGTCTAACGTCTTACCTTACTGACTACAGCACCCATCGTACTAGATAAATCTACCCAAGTCTGAATACAGTTGATTTTATGGTCACCAACATGGCGGTATATAATATGAAAATACAAGAAGCTTTGCAAAACTCAGCATCCCATTTTCTTGCTGTGACAATATAATTCTCGATCGTCAGAGCAAAGAAATGTACAACGAAAACATTTGATAACTGTCCTACAACTTACCTGCTAATACTCACAAATGTTTGTACACAAAGCGGTAATCCTCAGAATACAATCAACCAAATGGTTGAGCACGTTTCGCAAACGAAACGATTCGCCGACGTTTTCTTAGTCACGTGACGAGGCCTGAAATATTACAAAAGTGGGATTCAAACTCCTAGGCTATGCGTACAGAAACGCGACATTATTGAGTTCCCATAACTTGAGCACTCATTTGTTTTTGGTTGTTTATTGTTGTTGTCG
Organism: Monoplex corrugatus; assembly: GCA_030674185.1. Classification (NCBI taxonomy): domain Eukaryota; kingdom Metazoa; phylum Mollusca; class Gastropoda; order Littorinimorpha; family Ranellidae; genus Monoplex; species Monoplex corrugatus. The sequence goes on along the minus strand of JAPXFY010001454.1, from coordinate 22,378 downwards.
TTGTTTTTTGTATGCACTTGGATAAGGCTGCGGACTGCTCAGCAAATCCATCCACAAAATCTACCTATGAAGTAGGCTAGAGTACCAATGAATTACAGCACAAGCTCAGAAAAAAAAAAAAATGTATGGTTCCCGAACCATCGTCAGTTCTGATAAACAAACAAAAAACAAAACAAACAGACAGACAGACAGACAGACCTCTTCATTTGTTCACGCTAACAGAACATCAAATACGCACATTATAGAACATGTTAGTCTTCATTGGCTTATGGAACACAAAAATGCCCACACTCACACACCCCAAAGCAGAGCATGAGTGACTTCCTTACTGGCCAGATATATAATACATCGCTTCTAAACATTATTATACTTTATGTACTAATTCGTGTATAATATATTTTTACTGTTAAATGACCAATGTACATAAACAGAATTAGTTCTAACAGCGTTGCGATGGTTTTTACGTGTGATAGCAATTCTCTCTCTCTCTTTCAAACATTCGAATTGTGTATTAATTTGATGTATTAATTTTCATGTACAAGTATGCGCTTGTATTATTGTAGATTCTATATGGGCAAGAACTGGATGAAAAAAAAAAAGAAAAAAAAGAAAAGAAAAGTATGCATTAAAATGTGTATGCTGCTTCTAACGAAAATATACATGTGTTGTTGTTCTTGTTTTGCCACTACTCAGAATTCTTCACTGAAATATACCTTGAGTGCCATCAAAATACCAAAGGCTTAATGTATGAAATGAGCTATCATCATGATCATGATCATGATCATGATCACATTTATTATTATTATTATTATTATATTATTATTATTATTATTATTAGTAGTATTGTTGTTATTATCAATCAATAGTCAGTCAATATTTAGTTAATGTTTTATATCAACCAAAGGACATAACTCTTGTGAATCACGTAGGAATTATCTCCCATGTTGTGAAACTTCTCAAATCTAGTTAGGCCTACCACAGTTTGCGCTACCCATTCAGCTAGCATAGAAGCAGACACAAAGCACTTGTAAAAACTGAAAGCTTAGAACAGTGAAACATGGGAGATAATTCCTACGTGACTCTCAAGAGTTATGTCCTTTGGTTGATGTTATAAAAATTCTCCCTGCTTCCCTCTTATTTCTTTAATGTTTTATGAATTATGCAAGGTTTTCATAGTCTTGAGAGAGAAAGAGTGAGAGAGAAGGGTTATTCCCATCGAAAACATTTTCCTTTGCTGTATGTCTATGCTGCCATCACACCGTAATTTCGTTTTCACATGAATATTTTTTAAGAGAGAGAGAGAGAGAGAGAGAGAGAGAGAGAGAGAGAGAGAGAGAGAGAGAGAATTTATAGATATTTACATTCAACTAAACACGACAATATTATTGTCAATTTACGAAATACAAGAGTTACGTAAAAACCGATATCGGAAAATGTTACCTCCCTTTATGCCATCTGGGAACTCGTTGGTCTTACGCTGGTTGTTTCCCTTAGACCATATTATCACACATTTTGGGTTTCCCCACCCCCGCCTTGATACTGCTTTAAAAAATTATTTGCTCGTTCCCCCCCCCCCCCCCCACACAATGGATTTACCATATGAAAGTCGGGCTGCTTTCACTAAAAAAAAAAAAAAAAAAAAAAAAAAAATTCTGTTGCATTTTCGCTTTTTTTTTTTGGACAAGGGACGGATGTAAAACCTCTAACTTCATTACGAGAAAGCGATCTACAGTATACAAGCCTCGCCTTCATCCCTTTGCTCTCCAAGAATTGATTGTTTAAATCATGTCTTTGATGTTTGGGGTTTGTTCAAAAAGCAGGATTCACTGAACTCGGATAATTCTACATGCGACCCATTCAAGTCTGCCAACGGTTATCTGATCATTCTGGATCGTGTTCGTTATTATATGGCATCAGTGACTTCAGTGCATACGGAAATTATTTCGAGCAAGGAGACAAGATCTTGAGAAACTGAAACTGAAAATGGAAGACTCTTTGAACTTGTACAAAAGTCCTACACTCTGACTCATTTCTACTTTTCTTTTACTTGTCCGCTTGAACAGTCTGGGTTAGTGTGTTATTGTTGTTTAAAAGCCTAGACCACTGCGTAGAGCCATATCAGGGCCATGACCGCCTCAAAACATACAAAACTTCAACAGGGGAAAAAAAAAAAAAAAAAAAGAAAAAAAAAAAAAGAAAAAAAAAAAAAAGAAGAAAAGAACAGAAAAGAAAAGAAAATGAAGTACACATATCAATGCATTCGCGCACATAAAGTAAGGACATGCCCCCGACGCTGACCACTCCGTCCAATTTATCGCACAGGGTATTTAAAAAACACACGTGAATACAAATTTAAGCATACCCACGGACACCAAAACGTATATAAAAACAGGCCTAAGTTACCTAAAAATTGTTTCCGCATATCTCACCTCCCTAGAGCCAAAAATACTCGTAACATATGTACCCAATTGTCAATCCTAAGAGAAAGTACATAAGACTTTATCGAACACATACAGGTGAATGGACCAGGAAAGGTAGAAAATGATAGGAAGAAATGACAGAAAGCAAAGGAGGAAGAAAGATACAAAGAGAGTGACAGAAAAGAGGACATTTCAGGCACAGAATTTCCAGAAGATGGGGATACTATATATACTGAAAGAGCCCCCAACATCCCCACGGGGGGGGGGGGGGGGGGGGGGGGACCAGTCTTGGGTGACGTGTGGTGAAAGAGATGACGATAGTCAACAGCCAGCTGGAAAGACATGTGACGTCAAAGCCTCTTTGACATCATTGGGCAGTCCAGGCCTTCTTAAATCTGCCCCTTGTAGACCAGTCACCGTGGTGTAGTGGTTAACTCAACGGACTACCGACTGGAAGGTAATGGGTTGGAATCCCCATCAATCCCTTCAAAAATATGTCATTGTGGGATTTTTCGGCTCTCATCACTCCTACCCAGCGTTGGGTGTGCTATGGGCTCATTGGGAAGACCCGGGAACACACAGTTGAGACTCATCCACTTCACAGATGTGTCATTGAGGGTGTTGTTCAAATCTTCTGACCAGCACCGCAGGTATCTGTATCTCTCTGGCCTGGTGGATGCCAATGTATGATAGTAAGCGTAGGGTACAGCCCTGTCACGCAGTCTCAATCCTAGATGGAACTCCATGGCATCATGATTATCATCCTCATCGACATCATCATCATCGCATTGTAAAAACAAAACAAAACAAAACAAATCAAATCAAAACAAAACAAAACAAAACAAACAAAAAAAACCAATGCCAGCTTCTGAGGTCATTAAAGTGGCGTAGAAAATGGGACGAAAAAAAAAAGTGAACACAAAGGTAACCTCCCTGAGTGCAATGATCCTATAAAAAAAAAAAAAAAAAAAAAAATTTGCCCCTTGCTATAAAACCAGATGTCTTTTTGTTACGAACTTGTCGAGCCAGGTGTTGGGGTTGTTTTCTAGTCACACGACCAGACCAAACTTGACTGGCAAGACACCCATGGGGATACCGGGGGCTCTTTCAGTATAAATAGTATCCCCACATTCTGGAAATTCTGTGCTAGAAATTTTCTCTTTTTCTGTCATTCCCTTTGTTTCCTTCTTCCTCCTTTGCTTTCTGTCATTTCTTATTATCACTTTCTGCCTTACTGGCGCATTTGCCTGTATGTGCGATCAAGTCTCTATGTACTTTCTCTTAGGATTGAAAATTGGGTACATGTATTAGGTGCAGGTTTGGCTCTAGGGAAATGAGATATGCGGAAGCAATTTTAGGTAATTTAGGCCCGTTTTTAGATATGATTTAGTGTCCTCAGTTGTGTTTAAATTTTGTTCAGGTATGTTTTTTTAAAAATCTTCTGTGTGATAAATTGGTCAACACCAGGGGCTTCTCCTTAGATTATGTGCGCAAATGCATTAATATGCGTACTTAACTTTCTTTTACCTTTTTTTCTCGCCGTTGAAGTATGGTGTATGTTTTGAAATGATTACAGCCCTTTTATGCCTCGACATTACTATGTCCTCGCGGAGGGCATAAATAGTTATGCACTGCATGCCTAAGTTGCGCACCTTTCATAAATCCGGCCCCTGATATGGCTCTACGTGCTGGACTGGGTTTTAAACAAAAATAACAGTAACAGTAACACTGGCAAGTGTTGAAATGGGGAAGGAAAGTGGACACTTACGAAACAATGATGACACCACCAGAATGACTGCAGCATTAATATAAGCAGTGAACAGGCCAACTTTCATGTTACAGAGTGACACAGCTCAAAACAAGAGGTTTTTGAGTTATCTAAACTTCAGCATTCAGAAATCAGACTGAAGACACTATCAAAAATCATTGAAACTAATTGTTTTCCATTCTTCAATGTTGATATTGCTGTCCACACAAATGCCATTATGACCCACAGAGCAAACCAAATATCTATCTATCTATCTATCTATCTATCTATCTATCTATCTATCTATCTATCTATCTATCTATCTATCTATCTATCTATCTATCCATCTATCCATCTATCGATCTATCTATCTATCTATCTATCTATCTATCTATCTATCTATCTGTCTGTCTGTCTGTCTGTCTATCTACCTACCTACCTATCTACCTGTCTACCTATCTATCTATCTATCTATCTATCTATCTATCTATCTATCTATCTATCTATCTATATGTATTATAAACTAGTGAGTGACCTTGATAAGAAACTAAAAAATACATACATAGGTACAACCATTGGTTTAACACCAAACTTTATTCTCAGCCTACTACATCTATCGTAGAAGGAAGGCTGAAATTAGAGTAAATGTGTAAATATAAACTTGACTGGCTAATAAATGATTTGTTCAACCTCCATGAATTCATGTCTGCTATTTGATTTGACATTTAAAGCTCAATATCTAGGATTGTTCAGGCTGTGCAAAGGCGAGAAAATTAGTTGCAGTGATTTGAACCAGGAAAGTCACCCCAAAGCACCTTTCGACCCTGGCTCATATATATATATATATATATATATATATATATATATGTATGCATATATATATATATGTATGCATATATATATATGGCCTGATCATTCCCATTGTATTTACATTCATTTCTCAAATAAATATGTGCATATGACTGCAAAAGATCAAGTTTGTTCAGTCACAAACAGTTCGGAAAAATCAAATTGAAGGTTTTGCATCCCACCGGAAAAATTCATATGTGGTACTTTACAAGGTCACTGTGACCTTACTGAAGGTTCACGTGAAATTGGAAAAAAAAGAAAAAAAAAAAAGAAAAAAGGACAAATTTGACCTTCAGCGAAGACAGTAGTAGACCGTTAGAATTTTGATAACAGAAATTAAATATTGTCAGAAGATCCAGAGAAAGTGCTGTTTACACACTTTCCTGAAGAAGTGATGATTTTAGACACATTTTCCCTTGATCTGTGTGACCTTGAACTTGGCACCTTTACTTCCAAAACTTTGCATTCGCCATTGATGAATGATCCATATCTTTGGCGTAAATTTCGTACTGAAAGATCCGACCACAATCGGTTGAGAAAATCCTGCAAATGTACAGACAGACAGACAGACAGACGCACACACACAGACACACACTCACACTCACACACTGACACACACACACATCCACACACACACTGACACACACACACACACACATTCACACATACACACACACACATAGACAGATAGACAGACACAGACACAGACACAGACACACACACACACACACACACACACACACACACACACACACACACACACACACACACACACACACACACACACACCTCCAGCCGATAGTTAATAATCCCGGCTACTTTCTTTTTTGTAGCCTACAATGGAGATTTTAAACACACACACACACCCAACACACACACACACACACACACCCAACACACAAACACACACACACCTGGCGACTAAATATAGAAATTCCTCCTGTAGAAGCCAATATAATAATACGTCACAGACATGACGGGCATAGAGTGCAGACAGGGTGTGCTAACTTCAGTCAAGTATGAGTTAATAATATTCCGCCAGAAGCTCGCCCTCTCTGTCTGACTTGTCTCTAAACTGCATGAACAGTTTTGTCAGCATAATTTGGAGAGAAAGGGATTGTAGCAGGATATGTTTCTTGATTTTTTTTTTTGGGTGGGTGGGTGCGTCTTTGTAATCTAAAAGGCAGAGTGGGCTAATCAGCATAATTTTGACGTTTTAATTAGCATGAATTGGAAGTCAATTTTATGTTCAGTGAATTTTTTTTTCATATAAACAGAATCAAACTCTGGGAAGTCGTAGAAATACAAAAAGAAAAAACAACCAAAAAACCCAACAAAACAAAACAAACACACAAAGAAAATGATAAGAAACAAAAACAAACAAAACAAACAAACAAACAAACAAACAAACAAACAAACAAACAAACAAACAAACAAACAAAGAAACAAATAAACAAACAAACAAACAAAAACGGCAGCTCTCCTCGACAATATAAATGCGATCTATACAAATAGTGAAAGTGCTAATAGCATCAATCTAGAGTCCGACAAGGATGTGTTCTATCATCAGTCATTTTTTCCTCATCTATATAATCATGCGAATCCTGATCCCAAAAAGCCATCAAAAACTATTATTCGCTGATGACCAAGCGATTATGAACAATGACTAACACAACAGAGACTATATCAGTAGTATGACCACTCGACGAACTGGAGATCAGAATCAAAGGGCAACAACTTCACCAAGCTTAAAGAATTGTGGTTCTTGGAAAGTTTCTTCGCCAAAGGGCAACAACTTCACCAAGCTTAAAGAATTGTGGTTCTCGGAAAGTTTCATCGCCGAAGACGGAACGTGGACAGAGAAATTGAGACCAGAGTCCAAAAGGCAAATGTGAAAGGTGAACTACCAACTTTCATCCCTTTCAAAACTCCCAGGCATCTCTATGGAAACTAAAGCCAGGCTAATCAGTACAAACATTCTGTGCCCACGGTTCCTTACCAGTGCCAGACCTGAACTTTATACAAAACACTCATAGAGAGAGAGAGATCACACAGCCTGGGAGATGAAATGTCTTAAAAGAACAGCAGGCAAAAACTCAAGACAGTCCCTTAATCGTGAACACGCTGGGACGATAATACAAAACAAGAAGAAGAAGAAGAAGAAGAAGAAGAAGAAGAAGAGGAACAAGAACAAGAACAAGAACAAGAACAGGCAAAACACTCATCTCTTGTTGCAAGTGATCATCAACATGGAAAATGAAAACTACAAGACACTGCTCTCCTTCTTCAATCACATGACACGGTTCATCTTCAAGACGGTCCTTAATCTCGCGTGAACACCCTGGGACGATAATACAAAACAAGAATAAGAACAACAACAAGAGCAGGAATAACCAGTAGAAAAAAAAAATGAGTAGAAAAGAAGAGATCCGAAAGATTTGGAACATCACCTGACACCCATTACATCAGCGCTTCCAGTAGTTTGACCACCTGACCAGGATGCCAGTCAATCAGTCAGCTGTTCGAGCTTACATGTACAACACCTGATGTTCAGGTTTCAGAACCTACGGAAGACCACGGCATTGGCGGTAGGTAAGACTGTCAGACACACTTAACCCTTTGACTCCCGCACCCTATCCACCAACTGCAAAAACTTTGCCCTTTGATTCTCTCACCCTATCCACCAGCTTCCTGCCGAAAGCTGTTGGATAGGGTGAGAGAATCAAAGGGTTGTTTTTGATTTGCTAGCACGGTTGGCAATGCAGGATGCTGGTGGACAGGGTGTGGGAGTCAAAGGGTTAACGTCTGCAACGTAGCTCTACGCCAGGCTGCAGGCAAGCAGTTTCATCTCCTTGAGACATCTCCCTGGACAGAAAATAATTCAATTTCAGTTTCAGTTTCTCAAGATGACGTCTCCGCGCTCGGAATGAATTCCAACTGCACCAACGTCACAGGTGCCATGTGATCGAGAAGATCCAGAATTATTTCCATATATGCACTAACGTCACATGTGCCATGTGATGGGGAAAAATCCAGACTGATTACGGATCAAGCCTTAAGCCTGCACATAAACCCCACGAGCTGGCCAGGTCCTGAGGTCCCACCTAGATAGTTCCATAACCCTGAGGTTGTAAGAGAGTGAGGTGGCAGAGACCTCAACTTTTCCTGGGGCCAGCACCACGAGGGCGGCGCCCATCCCCTCTCCCTCGCTTCAAATTCATATTCATGTTCACATTTTTTTAACCAAGACTTCAGAAAGGCAAGAACGCAAATTGGTCTTCAAGGGGTGGGACCTAGGAAATCAACTTATCTCTTCAATGATTTATACCAAGGCAGCCGGGCAAATGCCCTGCTCTTCACGATTTCCAACTGCCACTGGATCTTTAGCGTGCGCAGTCAGAAGGCACACGGATCCGACTCGTTTTTCGTCCCTTCTGAAGGACTAGACGTTCAGTTCGATTTTCCGGTCAAACTGAGGAGAAAAGTCGAGAAAAGAATGAATATACAAACTAAGACATTCTCTTCTTTTGTTTCTTTCGTTTGGTTTTAGAAAAGTGCAGCAGTCTATCAGCAAGATGTTGATGTAAAGTTTTTATTCTAGTGATGTTGCCCATTTGTATGTTTGATAACGAAAAGGTTGGGGGTTCAAACCTCGGGTACGCCGTTTTTTATTATTTTTTTTATTGACATGTCATTACAGTGTAGTCAAGATTGTTCCAGTGAGAGGCTGACAAAAATATAAGATACAAAACCCATTGAAATATAAGATACAATATCTATACATTAGGTTAGAACCTCAGGACCTTGCCTGCTCATGGGTTTAAGTGCAGGTTTATTGGAATGTACCATGATCATTTTGGATCTTCTCCATCATATGGCACCAGTGAGAGGCTGACAGAAATATAAGATACAAAACCCACTGAAACATAAGATACAATACCTATACGTTAGGTTAGAACCTCAGTACCTTGCTTGCTCTTGTGGTTTAAGTGCAGGTTTAATGGAATGTACCATGATCATTTTGGATCTTCTCCATCTTATGGCGGCACCAGTGGCGTCAATCATCAAGTGCCCTGCCGCATGGCGTTGGCGATCATGGCCCTCCATATGCATCTATTCCTTGTCGCCGCAAGCACATCTTCCACCCTCTCTGTCCTCAGCCACCCTGCAAGTCCGTCCAATATTTTCTCCCTGGATCTACCTGGCGTTCTCTTTCCCTCCAGCTTTCCTGTTGTGGACCAGGTGCTCTAATTCCCCTTTCCTCATAAAATGGTATGTAGACTTCAGTCCAAGCGTGTAGATGTTATATTGAAAAAACTGAAACTAAAACTGAAATTTGGATCGCTTTGTTTTGTTTCCTTTAACTAAAACGCAGCGTGGTACTGACGTACAGTTTACATTTCACTGATAGTCTGTTCTCTTGATTCTTTTGTTTCGCCTCACAGACAGACACGCAGCGTAGGTTTGTTAGCATAATTTCCACGCATCTATACCTTGTCGCCGCAAGCACATCTTCCACCCTTTCTGTCCTCAGCCACCCTGCAACTCCGTCCAATATTTTCTCCATGAGTCTACCTGGTGTTCTTCTCTTTCCCTCCAGCTTTGTTAGCATAATTTCCACGCATCTATACCTTGTCGCCGCAAGCACATCTTCCACCCTTTCTGTCCTCAGCCACCCTGCAACTCCGTCCAATATTTTCTCCATGAGTCTACCTGGTGTTCTTCTCTTTCCCTCCAGCTTTGTTAGCATAATTTCCACGCAAACTTTTTAAAACTTGTCAGTAATCTTTCTTGCCTTATTGTAGATTTATTTATTTTGTTCCTAACTTAGAAATGCAGCATCAGCTTAATTTTTTTATCAT
>JAPXFY010001454.1:0-7500 GCA_030674185.1 Monoplex corrugatus | reverse complement strand
TTGTTCTGGCTTTGCGTGTTGACTGTCCACGCCTCACAACCGTATAACATTATCGGAACTCAAGAACTGTCTTTGGTGAAGGTCACAGGGCTAAAAAAAAAAGTGTCTAAAAATCAGTACTTACTGAGGGAGGTGTGTTAGTAGTACCCCCCCCGCCCCCCCACAATTTGGAACTTCTGACAATATTTACATTCTGTGTTCACTATTGTGACAGTTTGTCATTGTTCTCTCTTCCCTTTAAAACTCTTTGACGACGGGCTACTTCGATCGAAGTAACAGCTGAGCTCTCACTGAGGACGGGCTACTTCGATCATAGTAACAGACGGTCTCGGGTATATAACTCTCTCTACTTTTGTTATGCTAATGATTTAGTAGTTGGCAGTTGGTTCCGTTGTGGGGGGAACTTCCGTTGAACGCTTCAGCTACGTTTTGCCGGTTTCTTTGTCTAAAATCGATGGATAAGTTCACTTGCACCCGGTTCTCAGTGATTTCACTGTGGCAGCCATAGGCCAGCAGGAGAGCTCAGCTGTGGCAAGTGCAGTCACAATAGAGTTTTAAGCTGTACTTCAAGCTGATGCTTCTTCAAGGTCGAAAAACACGTGCAAAAGGCAGGCTTTTGTTGTTGTTGTAGTAGTTGTTGTTGTAACTTTCATACAAAAAGAAAAATTGGTTAATGGCTGCTAGGTCACTAAATTGCGATCACAAGACAAGCAAAAAACAACAACAACAAACAAACAAACAAACAAACAAACAAACCAACCAACCAACCGACAAACAAACCAAACCAACCAACAAACAAACAAAAAACAAAAAGGCTCAACCGATATTTTTAACCCTTTGACTCCTGTCCATAACAGCATCCTTCAATGTCAACCACACTGGCAAAGCAAAAACATAACCCTATGACTCCCTCACCCTATCCACCAGCTTCCTGCAGGAAGCTGGTGGATAGGGTGAGGAAGTCATGCAGGAAGCTGGTGGATAGGGTGAGGGAGTTATAGGGTTTAAGTTTGAGTCAAAGGGTTGACGGTGGTTGAAATACTCGCAAGATGGCAGATACCCGCACGGCCACTGTGATGGGTGTGACGCCATGTTTTCAAGGCACATTGGAAAGGTTCCATGGACAGCAAAGAAAACAAACGAGACAGTCCTGATGGAGGCAGATACAAGAAGATCATTGATAAGGAAGATTAGGAAAAGACAAGGAACATTTATAGTCCATTTGATGAGGAAAGGGGAATTACAGCACTTGGTCACAACAGGAAAGCTGGAGGAAAACAGAACACCAGGTAGACCCAGGGAAAAATACTGGACGGACTTGCAGAGTGGCTGAGGACAGAGAGGGTGGAAGATGTGCTTATGGCAACAAGGGATAGATACATATTGAGGGCCATGATTGCCAACGCCATGCGGCAGGGCACTTGATGATGATGATGATGATGATGATTGCAAAGGGTCATGCTTGTTTTTATATGACAGAATTTCTTGCTCGTACGTTCATGGTCCTTTTAAACGTGGACTAGTTGGTTCTTTGTGGCAGAGCCGTGGACTGAAGATCTGATATCTCGAGTTCAATCCCAGCCTGCAACATTGATAAAAAGCCTGTTCGCTTACCATCTTAATAATGTTTCCACCATTCTGGTGGTGTCAGCTTTAGTGGTTTCATAGATCCATTCCGCGCTCCCTCCCAGCACCCCCTCCCTCCTCCCTGTCCCCATTTTAAGACCTTGCCAGCGCATATGGTTTTGCGCAGGTTCAGGGAAGTCTACCGGGTAATTGCTGGCAAGTATGGGTGGAGCACATACGGAATTGTTCGAGCGCGATAAGTCCGTCCTGAACACACTCCAAACTCCAAACCTCCAAGCCCTATTGCAAAGGGATGCTTATTCTTAAATCACAGAATTTCTTGGTCGTGGTAGCAAGAAATTCTAGGGAGTGGGGGTGTGGGGGTGGGGAGCCGGTGTACCACGCGAAATTTACCGCCGCAATTTCAGTTTCAGTTTCAATTTCTCATGATGACGTCTCCGAGCTCGGAATGAATTCCATATGCACTAACGTCACAGGTGCCATGTGATGGAGAAGATCCAGAATGATCAAGGCATGGAATGGAATGGAATCTTTATTTAATGTCTGTTCACAATAGTGATTTTAGACACACACACACACAAACACACACACACACACACACACACACCACACACACACACCACATACATACACACACACACACACACACACACACACACACACACACACACACACACACACACACACACACACACACACACACACACACACACATACACAAGGAGAGGAAAAAAAGGGTGGGGGATGGGAATGGGGAGGGGTAGTGGAAGTTTGAATGTAAGAATGGGAACAATTACAATTAAGAATTCAGAGCATTAAGTTAACATTGTCAATAACAGACAACAATTAATTAACTCTTCATAACAATCTGCCAACAGGGGTCTGAGAATCAGCTGGACTACCGAACTAATATCATTATTTTTGTTGTAAAGAATATCTCTAAAGTCAGTACATGAAAAATCGAGATTGTTATTTCTATATGTCGTAAGTAATATACGACATTCAAAGAGCAGATGGTGGACAGATAATGCTTTTGAACAAATACATACATTCTGTGTATATTTTGTTTTCCAAGAGTTAAGCCTTAGTTTGTATATCAAGGACGCTAGCTGTCTGGGGCAGTTAGGTATCAGGCTTTGGGTATTGGAAAAATTTGTATAAAGTGAACATTCTAACACAGAACCAAGTACATGAACTGACAGTCGTATGTTATGGAAAGTTACGGTATTTGCATTATTGGATGCACCGTCTTTTGCTAATTTGTCCGAAACTTCATTCCAATAAAGTCCACAATGTGACGGAACCCAGCAAAAATTTATACCAACACCACTGGATGAAATACAATGTATCAAATGTTTGATCTCAAATATAATGTCATTTCGTATTACATATTCTGTTTGTTTCAAGCTACGTAACACTGATTTAGAATCAACATACAATAGTATATTGCAGATATCGTATGAGAGGCTATTAATATAGTTAAGAGCCATCAATATCGCATAATTCTGATGTAAAAATAGAGAAGCCTTTACCTATGTAAAAAGATTTGTGTATCTTTAAGGCAGGAATGATGAATCCAGCTCCGCTATCAGCTGTATCTAAAACAGACCCGTCTGTTTTATACCAAGGCAGCCGGGCAAATGCCCTGGTCTTCACGATTTTCAACTGCCGTGGAATCTTTAGCGTGCGCAGCCAGAAGGCACACGGGTCCGACTCGTTTTTAGTCCCCTTCGGAAGGACTAGACGTTCAGTTCGAGGTCTATACGGGGAGCGAACCTTGGAACTTCGAGTTTAGTTATTGGCAGGCGAACGTCTGAATCATTCTGCCACTCTTTTGCCTTTATCGCGCAATTTACTCCTGAGTAAAAGTCACATGTGCCAAAAATTACTGGGAGTAAAAATGGCGTACGAGAAATTTACTCCCTTGACCAAGCCAAAATTACTCCCTCCACAAAAAAAAAACAACTGGCCCTCAGAATTTTACTGCGAGTAAATTGCACGTACGCCAAATTTTACTCCCACCCACCCCCTCCCTCTGCTTCTTTCATCCCTTTCTCTCTTTTTTTTTTTTGGGGGGGGGAGGGGGGTTGGGGTGTCTGCGAGCATTCTAAGGGTGTTTTAGGGTATCTTAGTCATGTTTAGAGGTATTTGTCTGTGTGTTCGTCAGTGTGTACCTGATGCATAAATTAAGGCTGGACGTATTTTCGGGCATCTTGGGGTATCCTCCAGACAGCAAAGAATGTCCACAGAGGGGAAACCCGCCCCCCCCCCCTCCCACGTCAATTGATTGATTTAGTTCAGTTTTTACGTCGACACCCACCTCAGGTGATATGGCTGACGGGGATAACCATCCCAGGGAACAGGGGAAGGGGGACTTATCTATCTAATCCTATAGTGACATCACTCTACTAGAACAACAATGATGTTATGATGGGGGGGGGGGGGGGACAGTGGGAAGGCCTAGGCCTAGTTTTAATGTAGCGCACCCTGGGATTCGAACCCACAACCATTATGCCCCCCCCCCCCCCCCCCCCCCCCCCGCTGTCAAGCTAGTGTTTCGACCTTTTAACTCCTGACACTGTGAAGGGGTCAAGGCCGCATCCAGGTCATGACTGACTCGTGGGTGCTCCTTCCGCTTCTTCTGCTGTTCGTGCGGTTATGTTCCATCTTCAGCGTAATATCTTTGTATTTGCAGATGGACGAAGAACAAATGATATGTAGAAAACTGGTTTATTTGAAACGGTCAAATCCTGTAGCCGCTTGTTCGTATGTGACCGTGACAGCTGGTCAGGCCTGCAACACCCGCAACACTCTTGTCCTGTAACTAAGTTATTCTGGATATGGATGGATAATAAAAAGATTTGGACAGTTTTCAACTTTCTCAGGACTTCCTCAACACATGACAGACATTTTCACGATTGAAACGAGTATAACACGTGTGAATTTGGTTTATTAGATACACGCACACGCAAAAGACACGTACGCATACATATACCACTATATATACGCATACATGCGCGTGCACACACACACACACACACACACACACACACACACACACACACACACACACACACACACACACACACACACACACGTACACACACACATACACACACACAAAGACACAGACAGACAGACAGACACACACACATATACACACACACATACACACACACAAAGACACAGACAGACACACAGACACAAAAATTCTCTCACATACACAGACACAGAGAGTCTTTTACCCATTTATGTACACACAGTCACAGACACAGACACACTCACACAAAGACACACACATAAATACACACACAAATAGGCACACACACACACAGACAAAACACACACGCGCACAAACACAGAGTCACAGACACAGATTCACGCAAACACATACACACAGAGTCACAGACAGACAGACAGACAGACAGACAGACTGACCGACAGACAGACAGACACACGCGCCCGCGCGCACACACACACATACACACACACACACACACACACACACACACACACACACACACACACACATCTACGTAGGAGCACATACACCAAGGGAGAGAATCAAGCAAGGCATAACAAGCCTTTCCACTTACCTGTTAATACTTTTTTTCTTTGTATTTTTTGTCTTTGTTTTTTTGTCTCGAAGTTCACGTAAAATGAGAACATATTCATAATTATATTGAAATACATTTATCTAAAACAGAAAAGACGCGCGTCAGCATTTTCTGCTCCGCCACCATGTCTGTTGCCTAAGCCATGCATGCACGAAACCTTCAACTAGTCTGGAAAACAAATGAGTTCTAGGACTGTCAACCCTACGGATTTTTCTTTTATAGTCTTTAGTTCTATTTTTTTCCCCCTCTCTCTCTCTCTCATCCGTGCAAAAACCGGACATTTCTCATCTGTTCAAAATGTCTGCTGTCGTGGCATACTTGTGCAGAGCGTTCAAGTCTGGGGTTAACAAAATTAGCTTCATACCTGTCGACCCCTACGTATCTTTCTTTTATTAAAGTCTTCAGTTTCTTGTTTTCTCCGTCCTTGCGAGAGTCAGAACAAAACTGAGGCAACTGAAATGTGGTTTCTAAGAATAATGTTGAAGAGTTCCATGGACAGCAAAGAAAAACAAACGAGACAGTCTTGAAGGAGGCAGACACGAGAAGATTATTAGTAAAAAAAAAAAAAAAAGATTAGAAAAAAAGACAAGCAACATTCAGAGGACATGTTAGGAGGAAAGGGGAATAAGAACACCTGGTCACAAACAGCAAAAGCTGGAGGGAAAGAGAGCACCAGGTAGACGCAGGGAGAAAATATTAGACAGACTTGCAGGATGGCTGGAGGCAGACAGGGTGGGAGATGTACTTTGCAGCGACAGGGGATAGATTCGTGTGGAGGGCCATGATGGCCAACGCCATGCGGCAGGGCACATGATGATGATGATGATGATTGGAAACGTTGGACGTTTATCGTCTGCTCATACTGTCTGTTGTTTGCCGTATTTTGCACGAATCGTCG
Source organism: Monoplex corrugatus (assembly GCA_030674185.1). NCBI lineage: Eukaryota > Metazoa > Mollusca > Gastropoda > Littorinimorpha > Ranellidae > Monoplex > Monoplex corrugatus. The sequence goes on along the minus strand of JAPXFY010001454.1, from coordinate 1,398 downwards.
AAGTCTGGAAAACAAATGCAACTCTATGCTTGCCAGTCCTTACGCATTTACCTGTATACTTTTTTTTAGTTTCCTAGATACCCTCACCCCCTCAATCCCCCAGTCTCTCCAGCCCCCCCCCTCCCCCCCCCCCCCTATTCTTTCAAAACTTGGACATTTCTCATCTGCTCATAATGTCTGCTATCTGTTTTCTTCTTCTTCTTTTTTTAAATTTTTTTACGTGATACGTTCAAATCTAGAAAAGAAATTAGCTCTTCGCCTGTCAACCCTTACGCATTTGTCACCCCCCCCCCCTTTTTAAAATTTTTTTTTTTTCTTCCGTTCTCCATCTAAAGGCCAGTCCACATCTGACGATGAACGTAACCCTTTTTTTTGGTTTTTTTTTAATTATTTTATTTCACGTATTGCCGGCTATTGTGGAGCTTAGTGGTCAGAGGAGTTATAGACAGCCATGTCTCCTGTTGCTTCTCTTGATAGGGGCGACTTCACTGTAATATAAATATCCAGCTGTCTTGCGTTCTTTTGACCGCAGGGACAAGTTGGTGATGGCGTCACTTTAAACTTGAGGTTCATAATGGACATTGAGCCGGTTGTGGCCGGTGCGGAATCTCATCAGAGGGCACGTCTCCATGCCGTATGTCAGCGGTGTCACTGAGGCTCTCAGCAGGAAGATCAGGAAATTGGGAGTCAGTGTCCACGCCAAGCCCACTAACACCATCAGAAGCCAGTTAGTCCACCCCAAAGACAAATTGGACAAATCAGGGGTGATATACGAGATAGACTGCCAGGACTGTGATAAAGTTACATGGCGAAACTGAGCGCAACTTGTACAAAAGACTGAAAGAACACAAACGTGAGTCCTCTCCAGTGGAGGAACATCTGACCCACACCCGACATCACTTTGAAAAGGACAGTGTGCAAGTTCTCGACAAGAAAGAGGATGGTTCCTGAGGGGAGTAAAGGAGGCAGTCTACATCGCCGCAAGGAACCCCACCCTCAACAGTGACCGGGGCCGACACAACCTGCCATCGGTGTACTCCTCACTCGTTCAGTCGCACTGTCGTGAGTTCGCTCACGGCGGTGCGCACTGAAGCCAGTTCTCAACCCAGCTGTTGCGCTGAAGAAGTCGGCCGGATCGCCGATGAAAGCTACGCAAGTGAGTAGCCATTTTAACTGAGAGACGTGTTTAGTACGGTAGTCATTATGTCATCAGGACCACTTGCTGCTCTGTGGACAGAAGGTTAGAGTCGTCCCTGTCTGCCTGTGGCTTAACCCTTTGACTCCTGCAGCCTGTCTGCCAGCATCCTGCGTTGTCCACCATGCTAGAGAAGCAAAAAAACTTAACCCTTTGATTTCCTTACCCTATCCACCAGCTTTCTTGCTGGAAGTGGTGGGTGT
>JAPXFY010001453.1:32500-35000 GCA_030674185.1 Monoplex corrugatus | reverse complement strand
AACCACTCTCAGAGTTATACGAGGACTCATCATCATCATCATCAGGTGCCCTGCCGCTAGGCGTTGGTGACCATGGACTTCCAACCATCTCTATCTCTCGTTGCCCCTAGCATCTTCCCCACCCTCCTCATCCCCAGCCACTCTGCAAGTCCGTCCAGCATTCTCTCCCTGGGTCTACCCGGTGCTCTCTTTCCCTCAGCTTTCCCGTTGTGACCAGGTGCTCCAAATCCCCCTTCCTCATAAAATGGCCTATAAATGTTGCCTGTCTTTTCCTAATCTTCCTTATGAATGATCTACTTGTGTCTGCCTCCATCAAGACTATCTCGTTTGTTTTCTTTGCTGTCCATGGAACTCTCAACATTCTTCTTAGAAACCATACGAGGACTAGCTATAAAAAATTGTTCAAAGAAGCTGTAAAACAATTTTTTAGTTGCATTCTAATCCTCAACGAATGTCGAGTTTTAGTTCAACCCAAGCTTTTACAAGATGGCTGATCCATAATAAACGTTTGCATAAAAAAGGGAGATTATTAGATGTTTTCATTATTGTAACAATCTAAAGTTATCGTTCTCAATGGACGCCAAAGTTTTATTTCAACTGAAGCTTTTACAAGATGGACGTTCTATGACGATCGTTTGAATGCGAATGGAAATTATCATATTTTGTTTTCAATGCTGTGGCAGCCTAAATTTATCATCCTTAATGAGTGTTGAGTTTTATTTCAACTCAAGCTTCTAGAAGATGAATTTTTCTATGATGTACTTTTGCATAAGAAGGGAGATTATCAGTTGTTATCACAGTTGTGATAATCTAAACAAAACATTTTAAAACTCAATCGAGTCGCAGTCTTCAGGGTCATTCTGCCCCCTCAATTCGGAGGATTGTTAGCACATTTTAAAAAAATATAGAAAAACAACTAAATAAAGTAGACAAACAAAGTAAAGTGATACAGAAAGATCAGGATTAGATCTTTACAAATAATCTTACATTATTTATGGTATTCCGTGTACTTGTAAATGATGAGGTATCCAAATAGGTATCCAAAGGGGGGTAATTTTTTTTTTTTTTGATGGATATGAACACACACTGTGAAACAGTTTTAGATGAAGTCCAGAACATGATTTCGATGCCATGGATGTTTCAAATCACAAGATTACTGGTAGTTGTCACTCTTTGCGTACAGTTTCTCCAGAGCACAAAATATTTACAGAATTGTGAGGTTCGACTTGCTTTCCTTGACGCCACTTGCGAAATTCGCATGTCGCGGGTAGCGCTGAAAAAAAGGCTACTGTTGTCTTTGTTTCACATTGCCACAAATGGTCTAAGGTAAATAAATGCTGTAAACATACCCTAGTTTAGGTTCCCAGTGAGTTTTCCCTATAACTGACGCTTCTGACATAAAAAAAAATACAAATGTCCGCCGTCGATAAATCGACGTCGCGTACCCAAGCAGTAAACGGAAGTGACGGAGATTTTCTTCCGGCACGAAGCGATTGAGTTTTTAAGGCTTCTTTGAGCAATTTTTTAATAGCCACTCCTCGTATATTCTGAGAGTGATAGGACTTTAAAAATCTACAGAACAACAACAACGATAAAATCTAAAGTTATCGTCCTCATTTGGAGGTCTAGTTTTATTTCAAGTCAATCTTCTACAAGATAGATGTAACATAACGAACGTTTTGTTTAAAAAGGGGAGATTATTAGAGCTGCTTGACAACATTACTTCCCTTTTGGAGAGAAAAAAAAAGTGGGACGGATATGGCGTGGACAAGTAACGAAAATGGAGGGAAGGTTAAAAAAAAAAGTGTGAAAAGGAGAGATGCAAAAATAGACAGGGAGTAAAAAAAAGAAAAAGAAAAAAAAGAAAAAAAAAAAGGTGAGGCTAGACAGGAAACCGATAAAGTCAATCAACATATCGACATATTGACAGCTGAACACTGGCAGGAAGCCATTAGCTTATAAATAGGAGTCCTCCTGAGATATTGAAGGCTTGAGCGTCGGATTCACATGCCTATGGTTGTGGGTTCGAATCCCAGCGTGCGCTACATTAAAACTGGCCTTATCACTGTCCCATCTTAACATCATTGTTGTTCTGGTGGTGTCAGTATAGGATTAGATAAGTCCCCCCTTCCCCCACTTCCCTGGGATGGTTATCCCCGTCGGCCATATCACCTGAGGTGGGTGTCGACGTAAAAATTGAACCAAATCAATCAATCAATATTGAAGGCAGTTGTTGGTTGAGCGTTGGACTCACATGCTAATGCTTATGGGTTCGAATCCCAGTGTGCGCTACATATCAACTGGCCTTCTCACTGTCCCATCTTAACCCTTTGACTCCCGTACCCTATCCAACAACTGCAAAAAACTTAACCCCTTGTCTCCCTCACCCGCAGGAAGCTGGTGGATAGGGTGAGGGAGACAAAGGGTTACGTTTTCGCTTTGCTAGCATGGTTGACATTGCTGGATGCTGGTGGACATGGTGAGGAAGTCAAAGGGTTAA
>JAPXFY010001453.1:25000-30000 GCA_030674185.1 Monoplex corrugatus | reverse complement strand
ACGACAACAACAGCAACAACAACAACAATAACAAAAAGAAACAGCATATTAGGAACCAGATGAAGGACCCATGCCAGGCGATAAAGGACCAGTATGCTTACTCATCTGGCAGATCGACGGGGGAGAGACCATCAGCATATTAGGAACCTACAGAGACGGGAACATAACGATTTGCATTGATCAGCTTTTCAGACAGACCAGAAGTTCCGTCTGCTTCCCCCAGCCGGGCCAAAGAGGACGGACGTCAATGGGGAACTCTGTGTTCTTCAAACAGATGGGTATATCATTCATTCTGCCACCACCATATGAGAGAGAGAGAGAGTGTGTGTGAGTGAGAGAGAGAGAGAGTGTATGTGTGTGTTTGTGTGTGTTTGTGTGTGTTTGTGTGTGTGTGTGTGAGAGAGAGAGAGACACACACACACACACACAGAGAGCGTGAGTGTGTATGTGTCTGTGTTCGTTGCTTGATTTAACGTCTTTTCACTATAAGTGATATTAGACGGGGAAAAATGGCATGGAGGATGAAATTAGGGGGGGGGGGGGGGAGGGGAGAGGGGAACAGAGTAAGGGACGTAAAAAAAATTAAAAGGAAGCGGCAAGGTCTTAAGAAAAAGGATATGGATGAACAGAGAAATGAAACTAGAACAACGCTAACATCAATAATGTAAAAGAAAAATCGTCATAAAAACAAAACAAAACAAAAATAATCATAATTATAATAATAATCTTAAAGTAACGCATTAACAGGACTGTGAACCAATGATTCTGAAATTTTAACTAACAAAACTTGATCCGATACTACTTCTTTAAAATGCGTTTCAAGATAGTTTCCTTGTGTAAACGTCTTTGGTAAAATGAAGGAAGCTTTCTGCAGTAAAACAAACAGTGATACAATGTGAATTGTTCGCCACAAATACATAAAACGTTGTTACAATATTTTGTTTTCAAAGCGTTCAGTTGAATGCGAAAATATGTCATAACAATTAATCTCAAATGATATAACGAGGAATATTGCAAGTTTTTACAGATATTTTGAACTGAAAGTTTGATTCTTTTTTGACACACAAATTTTTCATTTAAATGTTCATGAAATCGAATCCATGATGCTAATTCTAGCGAGTTGTAAGCTTCTTTTACCGAGGTGTTAACATGTAATTCTATGGAATTTTCAGAATGGAGGGCACCGGATTTAGCTGCTCTGTCAACTACGTTGTTGCCATGAAGACCAACATTAGAAGGCACCCAGCATAAATTGATTTCCGAGCCATTTATCTTTAAACAATGTATTAGATGATTTGCCTCAATAATTAAGTCAGGTCTTGTGTCTGTATCAAAAGACTGTAAGGCATATAATACAGATTTTGAATCAACAAAGAGAGCTACTTTGAATGACACAGGCCGAAGGCTTATTAAATAATGCAACGCTTGAACAACAGCGACCAATTCTGGTGTATATATAGATACATTTGCCCCAATGAAAAAAGACTTTTTAATGTTAAATTTTGGAACATAAAAGGCTGCTCCAGCGCTCTGATTTGCTAAGACTGACCCATCGGTAAAAATGTGGAGGTGGGTACGGTACTTTTCATCGATGTGTTCACAAGCTGTGGATAGCGTAATGTTGACATTATTATGTTTTTTAACGTTTGCATAATCGAGATCAAATGTGGCCTTTAGCATTTCCCATGTAGGGATAGGCGTTATCGTTGGTTTCTCGGATATTTCATCCATTGTTATGTTGGACTGTTTGATCAGGCCAGATATGTAAGTTGGGGCTGTAATTTGTGATGAAATGTTTTTTGCTCGTTTTGGAAAGTCAGTATCAGACCTGATCTTAATTTCTTTGCTCACAAAATTATCCGCTTGTGAAGTAGTTCTAATTGCAAACTTTGCTGTAGCTAGCTCACGATGGTTGTTTAAAGGTAGAATTCCAGCAACTTTGTACGTTTCCAGAGTAGAAGCATGAGTTGGTACACCTAGTGCAATTTTAAGACTTTTGCAGTCCAAGCTCTGAATCTTTTTTAGTAAATATTTGGTTGCATTGAAGAAAACTTCTTGCGCGTAGGATAATTTAGACCTGACCAGCGCTGTTGACAGATGAATCAGTACATTTGTATCCATTCCCCAGGGTAATTTGCTTATTATCTTTAGAAAATTTAAGGTTTTTTTGCGCTTTTGTTAAAATATAATCAAAATGGACATTCCAGCTTAATTTGGACGTGATGTAAACTCCCAGAAATTTTACGACCTGTTTGTAATTTAACACTTCACCAAGCAATTTGAAAGTAGGCAAGTTATTTGAGTTACTACCAGGATCAAACAGCATCATGTTAGTTTTTTCTGCTGACAACGACAGACCATTTTCTAACATATAGTTTCCAAGATTATCAAGATCAATTGTATACAACTTCCTGATGTAATTTCGCGTTCTCTGTGGAGTTGTCTTTTTTAAAATGATATTCATCCAAGTGCATATATCATCAGCATACTGTACTAAAACAACACGATTTGAAAGAGCTTTAAGAAAATCCTGTATAAGGATATTAAATAAAATAGGTGCTATCACTGAACCTTGTGGAATCCCCATGTCGAGGCGTCGTGAAGAAGAATAACTAGCTCCCACTCTTGCCTGAATTGTTCTATTAGCTAAAAAAGATTTAATGTAATTGAACATATTGCCCGATAAACCAACAGATTTTAGCTTGAACAATAAACGTTTATGCCAAATTTGATCGTAAGCTTTTTTCACATCAAAGAAAGTAGCTAAAACACTTTTTCTGCGGGCAAACTGTTGTTTGATCTGAGTTGTAAGTTTAACCAGGTGCTCAACTGCGGATCTTCCTTTTCTAAATCCTGCCTGGTTTACCGGAATAACGTTATTTTTATCAGAGTAGTGTAAAAGTCTGTTTAAGACCAATCTTTCCATTAGTTTGCTTGTGTGGGACGTCAAAGCAATGGGTCTGTAACTGTTTTTATCGGTTTTCGATTTTCCTGTTTTTAAGATTGGTATAACTATAGACTTTTGCCAGATTTGTGGCACAGTTCCGCTAACCCAGCATTTCTGCAAAATTTTGTGTAGGAAAATAAGGTAGTTTTCAGGGAGATGTTTAATCATTTCAGTCGAAACTGCATCAACACCTACCGAACTCTTTTTGTTGTGTAGAGACAATACTGTGTTTTTTAGCTCTTCTAAGGTGATTGGAGAATTAAACCAGAGATCATTATGTGGTACTGGATCAGTGTAGATTGGGTTGTAATCTTCCATTTCTCTGTGATGTTTGCAGTCAGGAGATAAATCTTCAACTTTACTGTTTTCGGCAAACAGATCCACAAAAGTTTCTGCTTTGTCCATGTCTGAAGGAAATGTGTTACATGTTTCAATCATTATCGGACACCTAGGTAAGTTGGTTCCATCCTTCATTTGTTTTTTTTCGTCCAGACTTTATGGAAATCTTTGAAATCTGAAATTTCTTTTGTGCAGAATGATGCCCAATAATCTTTCTTTGCTTCAGCGATGATTTTGTTACATTGGATGTTAGCTTTTTTTCATTTCCACATGATCTTCAGGTTTCCGGCTTTTGATGTAGATTTTGAATTTCTCCCTTTTATATTGAACTGCTTTCTCACATGCCTCTGTCCACCAAACATTACCCAATCGATTATTTGATCTAGAAGATTTGAGTTTCGGAATCGATAGGTCTGCAGCGGCTAGAATTGACTCTTGGAATTTAGAAAACATAATGTCTACATTTTCACTTTCATAATGTCTGTAATCTTGATTAACTAGAGCAGTTCGAAATAAGGACCAGTCAGCACGCTTGTAATTATATTTTGGAATAATTTCAGGAGAGCTGTCATTCATCCTGATGTTTTTGTCAGTTATGGTTATGATGATAGGTAGGTAATCGCTTCCCAAAGTGTCTCTGTGAGTTTCCCAGGTACAGGATGGTACTAATTCTGGTGATATCAGAGACAAATCGATGGCTGTCGCCCTGTGTTTGGAAACATCAGGGATCCTAGTGACACTACCATCATTTAGAAGGTAAAGCGAACTATCAACGATATTTTCTACCAAACGATTGCTCGTAACAGTAGAACAGTTCTTTTCCCAAAATGGGGAGTGGGAATTAAAGTCTCCACCTATTAGCCATTTACCACGCTGCTGATCTTGGATAGTGCGCAGCCATTCTGTGTTGTGGTCATTTGGACCTGTTGGTAGGTAGACTGACAAAACGTTGATGTTTAAAGAATTGCTTAATTGGACAGTGGCAGCACAAGCATGCAAATCTTCGCTTGATTTCAAAACTGGGGAAGTAAGTAAGCAGTATTGTAACTCTTTGAGTATATATATCGCGGTGGATACCTTCTTCCCGTGATTCCCACATTCATAGACTGGAGGATAATAATAATTGGGGAAATTGGGAAGCTTGGTAGCGACAACATTCATTGACTGTAGAATCAAAATTTCACACCTATTTGATGCCAGGAAATGCTCCAAGTAAGCCGAGTTGGTGGAAAGGGATCTACAATTCCATTGCAAAAACTTGACTTGGGATTGTTGTCGCATTGCTGATATTGGTTAATCTCCAACTTTCTATTAACTGTTATTTATGGTCGATAATAATGATACTTTGATTTTCTATGTCCAGGAGAACTGGACAGAAAGAAAATTGCGTAATTACTTAGACTACGAAGTAAAGATAACAAAATTGTAGCAAAAACAATAAAAAGAAAATTACATAGTTCAACGTACGAATAACTTATAAAGGTGATAATAGATTACAAGGGATAACAAATAACCAAAAATCAAAATAATAGCATACACGTCTTCAAATGTACAGAGTGTATAGTCTGACCGAGTCTTGATAGTCGGACTAAAACCTAGTTATTGTATATTTTCAGCAGAAGAAATGTCAGAGATGACGAGGAAAAAGTCCTGTGACATGAACATTAAGTATTGTATATGTAATACTGTTATTTCAAAACATATTATACGGCCA
>JAPXFY010001453.1:0-17500 GCA_030674185.1 Monoplex corrugatus | reverse complement strand
ACTTCCATTGCTACATTGAGACGTTTAGCCTACGTTTGATCTTGAAAATGGAACAAACCAGCAAACCAGAAAGAGAGAGCCAGAAGACTGCTGAGCAGTTGAGAATTAATGCTTTTGAAAAGCGTGTAGCAAAGAGACAGAAGGTAAGCCATGTTCTTTTCCACTTTCAAAACGTAAGACTGGTGTTTTTTTTGTTTTTGTTTTTGTTTTAATTTCACTACTGTTAATATTTTTCATCTGGTTTTTAATGTTAATATGTTTCATCTGTTTTTAATGTGATATTTTCATCTGGTTTTTAATGTTGATATTTTTTTATCTGGTTTTTAATGTTGATATTTGTTATCTAGTTTTCGATGTTGGTATTTTTTTATCTGGACTTTAATGTTGATATTTTTTATCTGGTTTTTAATGTTAATATTTTTTATCTGTTTTTAAGGTTAATATTTCTATCTGGTATTTTATGTTAATATTTTTTGTCTGACTTTTTTGCTTGATCCTTAAAGTTACTTATTCGTGGTTATCTTTAAAAGTGCCGTTTCTTTTTCAATATTTTTTTCAAAGAAAAAATGTTGGGACTATCCTGGAAACTGAGTTTTGGAGTGAAATGCACAGATTCAAATTATGCTGTATATCGAGTTGTGAACTACGTGAATTTAACTGTATCCTGTAAATTTTACAAGTTTTGGGGTAAAATAGATGAATATAGATGCATCCTGTAAGTTCAAACAGTTTTGATGCAAAGTACATGATTTGGGATGTATACGGTAAATTCAGTAAATTTTAAAGCAAAAGGATACAAATTTAAACATATCCTGTAAATTCAACGAGATCTGACATGAATACGTGGATTTTATGTTTATCCTGTAATTTCAGGGGGATTTGAAGTGAAGCCCATGACTTTAAATGTATCCACCAAACTGAGTTTTGAAGTTGGTTAAGTACACAAATTGAAATGACCTTATAAAAGTTCTGAAATGAAATACGTGGATTGAAATAGGTCTTGTAAATTGTTTTGAAGAAAAAGTACATGAAATTTGCTCACACGCGCTTCGCACGCACACACACCACACACACACACACCACACACACACACACGTACGTGACACACACACACACACACACACACACACACACACACACAACACACACACACACACACATAGACACTAGCACAAACACACACACAACACACACACACACATACACACACATATCACTTACAGTGAAAAGACATTAAATCAAAGAACGAACGAACACACACACACTAGCACAAGACACAACCACAAAACACCACACACACACACACACACACACACACACACACACACACACACACACCACACACAGAGCAAGGGGTCTTTCAAGAATACGGGGCATGACTTTTTGAGTGTAGTAAAGACAACATTGGCGTTGTGTGCATTTCAGAGACGCGACGACCGAAAGATCACCAAGTACAGAACACAGTTAAGGGCCGCTGCCAGAGATGAACAATGGGCCCACTACCACAACTTTTCTGAAGACTACTGAGGACTATGGCGCCATGGTATCCTGAGGGTGATGGCAGAAAACGAGGTAAAAGCGCAATGTCACTATCGCCCCTTCATCGTAAATTACCAGGGTTTTACAAGACTAGAAATAACTTTAGCTTACAGATTATATCTGAACTCGCTTCGGACTAAGTTCAGTAAAAACCATCAAATGTATTTGTAGTGGGTCTATCGCAGTTAAACACCTTCTGTGTTGTCAGCGAATGCGACCTTATTATTTCCCTGCATCATTTTCAAAATTAAAACAGAAGCACACTGATTTCACCTTGTGTTTACACTTTCTAGGCATTTATGTAAGCACAGTCCTGTAGGTCGTTTTCTTTGATTAAGACCGATTGTTTTTATACCTGTAACTCCCAACTACCTCTGTTTGTTTGCTTGTTAGTTTTATCATTAGTCCTTGACTGTTACAATGTTTTTTATTCGGTAAGATTATCCTCTTCTGCCCCTCTGCCCCACCAGATAATCTCAGATGGTTTGTCATAACCCAGCACAGGACACGCTCGTTGCGTGCACGTGTGTATACGCACGCACACACACACACACACACACACACACACAAACACATGCACTCACACGCACGCACGTACACGCGCGTGCGCTTACATACACACATACAGCCCTGAGCAATCTGTTAAAGCCTGATCGTTCTAATGTTCTGATTGCTTTTCTCTTGTCCGATAAATTTGTTGCTGTTAATAATTATGTTAAACTGTCTTTATGATTTCGTAGATTCTTCCACCCCATAGACACCTCTTTATCTTCTGTTGTCTATTTTTTTTCCCTGTCTAATAGCACTTTTTTTTTTATGTGAATAGACGTTAAAAGAAATAACGAACGAACACACACAAACAAAAACACATACACTAACACTTGCACACACACACACATACACTAACACACACACACACACTAACCACACCACACACACACACACACACACACACACACACACACACACACAACACACACACACACACACACACACACAAAGAGCAAGGGGTCTTTCATGAATACAGGGTATGACTTTTTGAGTGTAGTAAAGACAACATTGGCATCGTGTGCATTTCAGAAACGTGACGACCGAAAGGCCGACATGTACAGACCACAGCTGAAGCTGCTGCAGAGCGACGATGGCCCGCTTCGAGAACTTTTCTGAAGACTTGCTGAGGAGCGTGGCACCCTGCATCCTGAGGGTGTTGCAGACCTATTGAGGCCGTGCTGAGGAGAGATTTGTTGTTTGTGCATTACTAAAAATAAACTTGTAAACTAAAGCTTCAGTGCCTTAATCATTTGTCACTTGGTCTCTCCTTTTCCTGTATACTGTTGTCTGCTCTCTGCCTTCTTTGTGTCTGGTCTCTCTGTCTGTCTCTGTCTCTGTCTTCTCTTTGTCTCTCTGTCTCTTTCTTTCTCTGTTCTCTGTTCTCTCTCTCTTCTCACTCCTCCTCCTCTTTTCTCTCTGTTCTGTGTCTGTCTCTCTGTCTCTCTTTGTCTCTGTCTCTGTTTCTCTTTTCTCTCTCTCCCTCCCTCCCTCCTTCTTTTTCTCTCTGTATCTCTGTCTGTCTGTCTGTCTCTGTCTCTCTGTCTCTCTCTCTTCGCTCTCTCTCTCTGTGACTGCGACACATGCTTGTGCAGGCAGGTTTGTGTCTGTCTTGTGTGTTGTGTGAATCTGTGTAATCAGGTCGTTTTTTTCTTGTTGTGTGTGATTATGATGTATATCTGGTACTCTGTCTCTTTCTTTCTACTTGAACTCTGCTCTTTGTTCTCTTGCTGTATTGCTTGTTCTCTTCTTTCTCTCTGTCTCTCTGCTCTCTGTCTCTGTCTGTCTCTCTCCCCTCTTCCTTTCTCTCTGCTCTCTTGCTCTCTCCTGTCTCTCTCTCTTCTCTCCTTTTCTCTCTCTCTTCTCTCTCTCCTCTCTTTCTCTCTCTGTTCTGTGTCTCTGCTCTCTCGTTCTGTTCTGTCTCTCTGTTCCTCTGTCTCTTCTTCTCTCTTCTCTCTTCTCTCTTCCTCTCTCTCCTCTTCCCTCTCCACTTTCTTCTCTCTTCTCTGTCTCTTCTCTCTCCTCTCTCTTCTCTCCCTCTCTCTTTCCCTCTGTCACTTTCTTCCTCTCTCTCTCTCTTTCCCTCTTCTTTCCCTCTGTCACTTTCTTCTCTCTCCTCTCTCTCTCTCTCCCTCCTCTCTCCTCTTCCTTTTCTGTCTTCACTCTCTCCCTCTCTCTCCCCTCTCTCTTCCCTCTGTCACTTTCTTCCTCTCTCCCTCTCTCTCTCCTCCCTCTCTCTTTCCCTCTTCACTTTCTTCCTCTCTCCCTCTCTCTCTCTCCCTCTGTCACTTCTCCTCTTCCCTCTCTCCTTTCTCCTCTCTTCCCTCTGTCACTTCTCTCCCCCTCTCTCTCTCCCCTCTCTCTCCCCTCTCTTTCCCTCTGTCACTTTCTTCCTCTCTCCTCTCTCTCTCCCCCCTCTCTCTCTCCTCTCTCTTTCCTCATCTCTTTCCCTCTGTCCCTTTCTTCCTCTCTCTCTCCTTCTCTCTCCTCTCCCCCCTCTCTCTCCCTCTCTCTTTCCCTCTGTCACTTTCTTCCTCTCTCCCTCTCTCTCTCTTTCCTCTCTCTTTCCCTCTGTCACTTTCTTCCTCTCTCCCTCTCTCTCTCCCCCCTCTCTCTCTCCCTCTCTCTTTCCCTCTGTCACTTTCTTCCTCTCTCCCTCTCTCTCTCTCCCTCTGTCACTTTCTTCCTCTCTCCTCTCTCTCTCTCTCCCTCTCTCTTTCCCTCTGTCACTTTCTCCTCTCTCTCTCTCCCCCCTCTCCCTCTCTCTTTCCCTCTGTCACTTTCTTCCTCTCTCCCTCTCTCTCTCCCCCTCTCTCTCTCCCTCTGTCACTTTCTTCCTCTCTCCCTATCCTCTCCCCCCCTCTCCCTCTCTCTTTCCCTCTGTCACTTTCTTCCTCTCTTCCTCTCTCTCTCCCCTCTCTCTCTCTCTCTCTTCCCTCTGTCACTTTCTTCCTCTCTCCCTCTCTCTCTCCCTCTCTTTCTCCCCTCTCTCTCTCTCTCTCTCTCTCTCCTCTCTCTCCTCTCTCTCTCTCCTCTCTCGCTCGTTTAATGCTCAGTTTGATAAAGGTACATTTCCGGACAGCTGGACAGAATGAGTCATACTCACATAGAAACACACACACACAACACACACACACACACACACACACACAACCACACACACACACCACACCACACACACACACACACACACACACACACACACACACACACACACACACACACACACACACAAAAACGAAAAAAGAATCAGAACGCGTATTTAATACAACCAGACAAAACAGACGCAAAATTTCCGCCAACTGGCCTTTCAGTCTTTTTTCTCCTAATTATTTTGTATTTGGTTGTGTTTGTTTGTTTTGATCTTACGCTTCCAAAACAAGTGTGACTGCCCGCGCCCAAGCAAACACAAACCAGAAGAACAAGAAAACCAATGTAAGCGCGTATCCAACAAGAACAAAACAAAACAAGCGCAAATTTTCGGCCAACTAGCCTTTGTCAAGCGCGAACGCACGGTCACAGACAGATTCCATTTCTTACCCACTGGACGAGGCGGCAGGGAAGTTTTTAGTCCCGTTTTTATTATCCATTGTTTGGTGTCTGTGATCTGTCTGTGACCGTGCGTTCGCGCTTGACAAAGGCTAGTTGGCCGAAAATTTGCGCTTGTTTTGTTTTGTTCTTGTTGGATACGCGTTACATTGGTTTTCTTGTTCTTCTGGTTTGATCTTACGCTTGACAAAGGACAGTTAGTCGAAAATTTGCGCCTGTCTTATCTGGTTGTATCAAATACGCGTTCTGATTCTTTTTGCTTGTTTTTCTTGTTCCTGATTGCTTGAACGTGGCAGTCACACTTGTTTTGGATTTCATATTCATATAGTTAGAAAAGGAAAAAGTGAAGTCAATAATCCAAGTAACTACAGAGGTATGCAAGAACTTAAAAATATGAGTGTAATTGATTCTACCCAACTGTCTGGAAATGTACTGTTATCAAAGAGAGAGTTTGAAAGAATCTAACAAAATATAAACAAATAAATAAAATAAATAATAAATAAAAAGTCAATGATGGAAGAAGAAGAGCGCAAACCGGATCTGTTACATGTATTTCATTACTGGCACCAGTGGTCAGCCAGCGCGCATAGCCATGCAAAAATTAAATACAATACACTTGATATTTCATGTACATTCCTTCCAGTTGATAAACACCACAACTGTCATAAAAATGATTTAAGATTTTAGTGCCATAGATTGAAAAGGATGTCTTCGAATGAAAAATGACTGCAAAACAATTGTGGGTCAGAATATGTATCACGTCCGTGTAAAAGCAACGAACAAAGATGGCGATATATCATCATCATCATCATCAGTGCCCTGCCGCATGGCGTTGGCGATCATGGACTTCCATCTGCCTCTGTCTCTCGTTGCCCCCAGCATCTCCCCCACCCTCCTCGTCCCCAGCCACTCTGCAAGTCCGTCCAGCATTTTCTCCCTGGGTCTACCGGTGCTCTCTTTCCCTCCAGCTTTCCCGTTGTGACCAGGTGCTCCAAATCCCCCTTCCTCATAAAATGGCCTATAAATGTTGCTTGTCTTTTCCTAATCTTCCTTATGAGTGTTCTACTTGTGTCTGCCTCCATCAAGACTGTCTCGTTGTTTCTTTGCTGTCCATGGAACTCTCAACATTCTTCTGAGAAACCACATCTCGGCTGCCTCGATCCTGCTCTGGCTTTGCTTGTTGACTGTCCACGCCTCGCATCCGTACAACAGTATTGGTTCTATATAACATTCAAGGACTCTCTTTCTGATGTTAATTGATAGGCATTTGTTGGTAAGAATGCTTGTCATCTTCTTGAATGCTGTTTTGGCTTGGCCGATTCTGCCAGCTATTTCCGATGTGCATCTGCCGTCTGATGAAATGACCGTTCCCAGGTATTTGAACTTATTAACCTGTGTCAAGGTTGTGCCATTTGCTGTTATTTTGCATGAGGGGATTTCATGTTTTTTACTGATCACCATGACTTCGGTCTTCCTGCTGTTTAGTTCCAAACCTTACCTTTGCTTTCTATTTCTAATTAGTGCATATTAGATTGAGAAAAATAGGACTGTCTTCCGAAATGAAGATATGACCGCAAAACAATTTGTTGGGGTGCAGAAAAATGTATCACCGTCCAGTGTAAAAGCAGACGAAACAAAGGATAGGCCGATATAGGGAGGCTAAATTGTATTAAGGAATTTTCCAAAAGTGTGTTTCTAACTTAATCGTGACCTTTTACTTTTCATTATGTGAACATGTATATAATCTTCCCTTTATTATGTCAACATTTATAATCTTCCGATCATTATGTGAATATTTATAATCTTCCGATCATTATGTGAATATTTATAATCTTCCCATTATTATATCAACATTTATAATCTTCCTATCATTATGTGAACATGTATAATCTTCCGATTACTATGTCAACATTTATAATCTTCCAATCATTATGTGAATATTTATAATCTTACAATCATTATGTGAACATGTATAATCTTCCGATTACTATGTCAACATTTATAATCTTCCAATCATTATGTGAATATTTATAATCTTACAATCATTATGTGAATATTTATAATCTTCCCTTTATTATGTCAACATTTATAATCTTCTCATTATGTGAACATTTATAATCTTCCCTTTATTATGTCAACATTTATAATCTTCCAATCATTATGTGAACATGTATAGTCTTCCCATTATTATGTCAACATTTATAATCTTCCAATCATTATGTGAATATTTATAATCTTCCAATCATTATGTGAATATTTATAATCTTCCCTTTATTATGTCAACATTTATAATCTTCTCATTATGTGAACATTTATAATCTTCCCTTTATTATGTCAACATTTATAATCTTCTCATTATGTGAACATTTATAATCTTCCAATCATTATGTGAATATTTATAATCTTCCAATCATTATGTGAACATGTATAATCTTCCCTTTATTATGTCAACATTTATAATCTTCCAATCATTATGTGAATATTTATAATCTTCCAATCATTATGTCAACATTTATAATCTTCCCATTATTATGTCAACATTTATAATCTTATCATTATTATGTCAACATTTATAATCTTCCAATCATTATGTGAACATGTATAATCTTCTCATTATTATGTCAACATTTATAATCCTCCTATCATTATGTGAACATGTATAATCTTCTCATTATTATGTCAACATTTATAATCTTCCTATCATTATGTGAATATTTATAATCTACCGATCATTATGTGAATATTTATAATCTACCGATCATTATGTGAATATTTATAATCTACCGATCATTATGTGAATATTTATAATCTACCGATCATTATGTGAACATGTACAATCTTCCCATTATTATGTCAACATTTATAATCTTCCAATCATTATGTGAATATTTATAATCCACCGATCATTATGTGAACATTTATAATCTCCCGATCATTATGTGAACATTAATTATCTTCCGATCATTATGTGAATATTTATACCCTTCCGATCATTGTGTGAACATTAATTATCTTCCGATCATTATGTGAATATTTATACTCTTCCGATCATTATGTGAACATTAATTATCTTCCGATCATTATGTGAATATTTATATTCTTCCGATCATTATGTGAATATTTATAATCTCCCGATCATTATGTGAACATTAATTATCTTCCGATCTTTATGTGAACATTTATAATCTCCCGATCATTATGTCAATATTAATTATCTTCCGATCATTATATGAATATTTATACTCTTCCGATCATTATGTGAACATTAATTATCTTCCGATCTTTATGTGAACATTTATAATCTCCCGATCATTATGTCAATATTAATTATCTTCCGATCATTATATGAATATTTATACTCTTCCGATCATTATGTGAACATTAATTATCTTCCGATCATTATGTGAATATTTATAATCTTCCGTCCATTATGTGAACATTTATAATCTCCCGATCATTATGTGAACATTTATTATCTTCGATCATTATGTGAATATTTATACTCTTCCGTCCATTATGTGAACATTTATAATCTCCCGATCATTATATGAACATTAATTATCTTCCGATCTTTATGTGAACATTCATAACATTTCGATCATTATGTAAACATATATATTCTTCCGATCATTACGTGAACATGTATAATCTCCCGATCATTATGTGAACATTAATTATCTTCCGATAATTTTGTGAATATTCATAATCTTCCGATCATTTAATAAATATTTATAATCTTCCGATCATTATGTGAAGATTTATCATCTTCCGATCATTTCGTGAATAATTATAACAATCCAAGTATTATGTGAACTTGTATAATCTTCCGATCATTCGGTGAACATTTATAATCTCACTACCTTATGTGAACATTTATCATCTTC
The DNA here is from genome assembly GCA_030674185.1 of Monoplex corrugatus. Taxonomy (NCBI): domain Eukaryota; kingdom Metazoa; phylum Mollusca; class Gastropoda; order Littorinimorpha; family Ranellidae; genus Monoplex; species Monoplex corrugatus. The sequence continues at coordinate 8,480 of JAPXFY010001453.1, read as the reverse complement.
CGATTATTCTGTGAATATGAAAATTCTTTCAATTATTATGTGAACATTTATAACATTCCAATCATTATGTTATCATTTGTAATCTTCCCATCATTATGTGAACATTTATAACATTCTGATCAATATGTCAACATGTATAACATTTCGATCAGTATGTGAACATTTATAATTTTCCGATCAATATGTCAACATGTATAACATTTCGATCATTATGTGAACATTTATAATTTTCCGATCAATATGTCAACATGTATAACATTTCGATCAGTATGTGAACATTTATAATTGTCCGATCAATATGTCAACATGTATAACATTTCGATCATTATCTGAACATTTATAATTGTCCGATCAGTATGTGAACATTTATAATTGTCCGATCAGTATGTGAACATTTATAATTGTCCGATCAATATGTCAACATGTATAACATTTCGATCAGTATGTGAACATTTATAATTTTCCGATCAATATGTCAACATGTAGGCCTATAACATTTCGATCATTATATGAAAATTTATAACATTCCGATCAATATGTCAACATGTATAACATTTCAATCAGTATGTGAACATTTATAATTGTCCGATCAATATGTGAACATTTATAATTGTCCGATCATTATGTGAACATTTATAATTGTCCGATCATTATGTGAACATTTATAATTGTCCGATCATTATGTGAACATTTATAATTGTCCGATCATTATGTGAACATTTATAATTGTCTGATCATTATGTGAACATTTATAATTGTCCGATCATTATGTGAACATTTATAATTGTCCGATCATTATGTGAACATTTATAATTGTCCGATCATTATGTGAACATTTATAATTGTCCGATCAGTATGTGAACATTTATTAATTGTCCGATCATTATGTGAACATTTATAATTGTCCGATCATTATGTGAACATTTATACTTTTCCGATCATTATCTGAACATTTATAATTGTCCGATCAATATGTGAACATTTATAATTGTCCGATCATTATGTGAACATTTATAATTGTCCGATCAGTATGTGAACATGTATAATATTTCGATCAGTATGTGAACATTTATAATTGTCCGATCATTATGTGAACATTTATAATTGTCCGATCAGTATGTGAATATTTATAATTGTCCGATCATTATGTGAACATTTATAATTGTCCGATCATTATGTGAACATTTATAATTGTCCGATCATTATGTGAACATTTATCATTGTCCGATCAGTATGTGAATATTTATAATTGTCGATCATTATGTGAACATTTATAATTGTCCGATCATTATGTGAACATTTATAATTGTCCGATCAGTATGTGAACATTTATAATTGTCCGATCATTATGTGAACATTTATAATTGTCCGATCATTATGTGAACATTTATAATTGTCCGATCATTATGTGAACATTTATAATTGTCCGATCAGTATGTGAACATTTATAATTGTCCGATCAGTATGTGAACATTTATAATTGTCCGATCATTATGTGAACATTTATAATTGTCCGATCATTATGTGAACATTTATAATTGTCCGATCAGTATGTGAACATTTATAATTGTCCGATCATTATGTGAACATTTATAATTGTCCGATCAGTATGTGAACATTTATAATTGTCCGATCAGTATGTGAACATTTGTAATTGTCCGATCATTATGTGAACATTTATAATTGTCCGATCAGTATGTGAACATTTATAATTGTCCGATCAGTATGTGAACATTTATAATTGTCCGACATTATGTGAACATTTATAATTGTCCGATCATTATGTGAACATTTATAATTGTCCGATCATTATGTGAACATTTATAATTGTCCGATCATTATGTGGACATTTATAATTGTCCGATCAGTATGTGAACATTTATAATTGTCCGATCATTATGTGAACATTTATCAATTTCCGATCATTATGAAAACATTGATAATCTTCCCATCATTATGTGAACATCTATAATCTTTCCATCATTATGTGAACATTTATAACGTTCCGAACAATTATGTGAACAGTGTAAGCTACTTATAAACTTCCGAAATTTGTGTGAACATTTATCATCGTCAGATCACTATGTGAACATTTATGACATTTCGATCATTATGTGAACAGTTATAATCTTAACAATACAACAACAATTACAATATTTATATAGCGCAAAATCTTGATAAAATCAAATCTAAGCGCTGAAGCAGACACACACGCAGGCACGCACGCTCGCACACACACGCACGCACACATACAGACACACACACACACACACACACACACACACACACACACACACACCCACACACACGCATGGCTATAAATGGGGAGAAAGAATAAAAGCAATAAAAGCAAGAATAAAAGCAATGGAAAATTATAGAGAGCATAGCATACAATTATATATTATAACCATGTGATTCCCTCCGAGCGGAGACAGGCTGCAGAGGGGAGGGTTGAGTGAGGTTAGGATTTTATGCAGGAGAGAAAAGGTGAGTTTTGAGAGCGGACTTGAAGGAGACAAAAGTAGGTTGCTGACGGACTGAGAGAGGAAGTTTGTTCCAGGAGAGTGGACCAGAAACAGAGAAGGCTCGTGGACCATAGGTATTGAGCTTAGTGCGTGGAAAGCGAAGAGTCAGAGGATCAGAGGCAGAGCGGAGGGTACGTGAGGGAACATAGATCTCAAGTAGGCTTGACAGGTAATCGGGGGCTGCGTTATTGAGGCTTTTGTAGCACATGGTGTCTAGTTTGTACTGTATGCGCTTTGATACAGGGAGCCAGTGAAGTTGTGCCAGGAGAGGAGATATGTGGTCAGCTTTTTTCTTTTTGAGTACAAGGCGTGCAGCATTGTTTTGAATGCGCTGTAGGATGTGAATGGTGGAGGCAGGAAGACCAGACAGGAGTGAATTGCAATAGTCAATGCGAGACATTATGAAGGAGAGAACGAGTTTTGCAGTTGTTTCGACAGAGAGATACTTCCTGATCAGCCTTATACGATGGAGATGATAGTAGCAGGATCTGGCAGTTTGAGAAACAAAGTTGTTCATGGAGAGGGTAGAGTCAATGCAGACACCAAGGTTTTTAGCTGAATCAGAAATTGGGACTGATGTGTTACATAATGGGAGAGAAAGAGGAGGCAGCTGAGAAAGTTTCTGACGGGTGCCAATGAGGATAGCTTCTGTTTTGTCGTCATTAAGCTGAAGTCTATTGTGTGTCATCCAGTCCTTAATGTCCGAGTAACACTCAGTGGTGCGAGTCATTATGTGAACATTTACAATCTTCTTAGGCAATATGTTGAAACGTTTAGCTTTAGATTTTGTAGCTGTTATTGTGTATGTTGTTTTCAACGAAATATACCGACATGGCTAAGTATACCGACATGGCTAAGTATACCGACATGGCTAAGTATACCGACATGGCGAAGTATACCGACCGATAAGGCGTCCACAACTAAAAAAAATACATTTCTAAATATAATGTCTTTGGGCTAGCATAAACTTTTTCCCATTTCTCCATGAAAAAGAAAAGAAAAATACTGACGTTCTCTCAGCTTTGCTGTACAGGTGTGAAACGCGATAATCTGAAGACAAGCCTGGAGAAGAGTGGCAGAATGGTTCAGATGGAGAAGAGTGGCAGAATGGTTCAGATGGAGAAGACTGGCAGAATGGAAGCAAATACAAAGTACAAAAACAGCAAGCTCAGAACACTCCTCAAAAAAGGAGCGCCCAAGCCTACCTTTATACTCTGCAACTACCCTACACACAACTATGAGAGAGGAGAAAATTAATACTTTGTACTTTGCATCTGCTTCTATGCTAGCTGAATGGGTAGCGCAAACTGTGTTAGATTTGAGAACTTCTATATAACATGGGAGATAGTTCTCAAGAGTTATGTCCTTTGATTATATTATAAAAATTATCCCTGCTTCCCTCTTATTTCTTTGGACTGGCAGAATGGTTCAGACAGGAGAAGAGTGGCAGAATGGTTCAGACCGGAGAAGAGTGGCAGCATGGTTCAAACCGGAGAAGAGTGGCAGAATGGTTCAGACAAGGGAGACGAGTGGCAGAATGGTTCAGACAAGGGAGTAGAGTGGCCCAATGGTTCAGACAAGGGAGTAGAGTGGCCCAATGGTTCAGACAAGGGAGAAGAGTGGCAGAATGGTTCAGAAAATGGAGATAGTTGGCAGAATGGTTCAGACAATGGAGAAGAGTGGCAGAATGGTTCAGACAATGGAGAAGAGTGGCAGAATGGTTCAGACAAGGGAGTAGAGTGGCCCAATGGTTCAGACAAGGAAGACGAGTGACCCAATGGTTCAGACAAGGGAGTAGAGTGGCCCAATGGCTCAGACAAGGGAGAAGAGTGGCCCAATGGTTCAGACAAGGGAGAAGAGTGGCCCAATGGTTCAGACAAGGGAGAAGAGTGGCCCAATGGTTCAGACAAGGGAGAAGAGTGGCCCAATGGTTCAGACAAGGGAGAAGAGTGGCAGAATGGTTCAGACAAGGGAGTAGAGTGGCCCAATGGTTCAGACAAGGGAGAAGAGTGGCCCAATGGTTCAAACAAGGGAGAAGAGTGGCCCAATGGTTCAGACAAGGGAGAAGAGTGGCCCAATGGTTCAGACAAGGGAGAAGAGTGGCCCAATGGTTCTGACAAGGGAGAAGAGTGGCCCAATGATTCAGACAAGGGAGAAGAATGGCCCAATGGTTCAGACAAGGGAGAAGAGTGGTAGAATAGTTCAGGCGGGAGAAGAGTGGCAGAATGGTTCAGAGAAGGGAGTAGAGTGGCAGAATGGTTCAGACGGGAGAAGAGTGGCAGAATGGTTCAGACCGGAGAAGAGTGGCAGAATGGTTCAGACAAGGGAGAAGAGTGACAGAATGGTTCAGACAAGGGAGAAGAGTGGCAGAATGGTTCAGTCAGGAGAAGAGTGGCAGAATGGTTCAGACAGAGAAGAGTGGCAGAATGGTTCAGACAGGAGAAGAGTGGCAAAATGGTTCAGACGGAGAAGAGTGGCCCAATGGTTCAGACAGGAGAAGAGTGGCCCAGTGGTTCAGACAAGAGAAGAGTGGCCCAATGGTTCAGATGGAGAAGAGTGCCAGAATGGTTCAGACAGGAGAAGAATGGCCCAATGGTTAAGACAGGAGAAGAGTGGCCCAATGGTTCAGACAGGAGAAGAGTGGCAGAATGGTTCAGACAGGAGAAGAGTGGCAGAATGGTTCAGACGTTCGCCTGCCAATAACTAAACTCGAGGGTTCCAGGGTTCGCTCCCCGTAGAGTCCTCAAGTTTTCTCCTCAGTTTGACCGGAAAATCAAACTGAACGTCTAGTCCTTCCGAAGGGGATGAAAAACGAGTCGGATACGTGAGCCTTCTGGGCGTGCACGCTGAAGATCACACGACAGTTGAAAATCGTGAAGAGCAGGACGTTGCCCGGCTGCCTTGGTAAAAATCATTGGAAAGATAGGTTGATTTCCCAGGTCCCGTCCCTTGAAAACCAATTAACCTTCTTGTCTTTCTGAAATCTTGGTTCAAAAAACGTGAATATAAATATGAAGTTGAAGCGAGGGAGAGTGGATGGGTGCCTTCCTCGTCGTGCTAGTCCCGGGAAAATTTTGAGGTCTCTGCCACTTCATTCCCGTACGACCACATGGTTATAGAGCTATCTAGGTAGGACCTCAGGACCTGGCCAGCTCGTGGGTTTGTGTGCAGGCTTAAGGCTTGTGCCGAGATCGTTCTGGGTCTTCTCCATCACATGGCACCTGACGTTAGTGCATATGGAATTCATTCCGAGCGTGGAGACGTCGTCTTGAGAGACTGAAACTGAAGAAGAAGCTTGAGTGCTTTGACCTAAAGTGCCCACGCAAGATCTTGGCATCAAATGGAAAGATTGTGTGAGAAACCATGAAGTATGGTCAAGAAGCAAACACGTCCCATTTACCAACATCATCTGCAAGCATTACCAAACATCAAATTGACTACATCCTGATCAATAAAAGATTTAGAAATTCTTCGCTGACAGCAAAACCACTACCAGGCGCAGACTGCAACAGTGACCACAATCCTGTAATGGGAAGATTTAGGCTGAAATTAAGAAACAGCTTCTTACCAACAAATACCTATCAATTAACATCAGGAAGAGCGTTCTTGAATGTTATGTAGAACCGATAATGTTTTACGGTTGTGAGGCCTGGACAGTCAACAAGCAAAGCCAGAACAAGATTGAGTCAGCCGAGATGTGGTTTCTGAGAAAAATGTTAGAGTTCCATGGACAGCAAAGAAAACAAACGAGACGGTCATGATGGAGGCAGACACAAGATCATTCATAAGGAAGATTAGGAAAAGACAGGCAACATGTATAGGCCATTTTATGAGGAAAGGGGAATTAGAGCACTTGGTCACAACAGGAAAGCTGGAGGGAAAGAGAACACCAGGTAGACCCAGGAAGAAACCATTGGACGGACTTGCAGGGTGGTTGGGGACGGAGAGGGTGGAAGATGTGCTTGCAGCAACAAGGGATAGATACATATGGAGGGCCATGATCGCCAACGCCATGCGGCAGGGTACTTGGTGACGATGATGATCTGAAGCGTCGACTGAACTGGCCGGGCCATACCACAGAACTGCTATATTCCAGACTTTTCCTGCTAACCAAGTCCTGAACTTGAACCCAAGAGGACAGCGAAGAAGTGGAAGACCAGAAATGAACTTGGCACCAGACGGTTGACAGAGACTTACATCTGGTGGACAGACGCTGGAACGATACCATAAAACTCTCTGCCGACCAAGCTCGTTGGAGCGCTCTTGCTGTCTCGTGCGTTTTGAGAGAGAGAGAGAGAGGGACAGAGAGGGAGAGACAGACAGACAGACAGAGGGGGAAAGATAGCGAAAGAGAGAGAAGGGGAGTAAGAGAGAGGGAGAGAAAGGAAGAAAGAGAGAGACAAAGAGAGAGAGAGAAACAGATAGACAGATAGAAAAGAGAGAGAGAAAGAGAGGGAGAGACAAAGAGAGAGAGGGAGGGAGAGAGAAAGAGCGAGAGGAGAAGAGAGAGAGAAGAGAGAAAGAGAGAAGGAGAGAGAGAAAGGAGATAGAGAGAAGTGGAGAGAGAGAGACAAGAGAGAGACAGAAAGAGAGATAGAAAGAGACAGAGAAAGAGAGAGAGAGAGAGAGAGGAGGGAGGGAGGAAGAAGAAGAGAGAGAAGGAGAGAAACAGACACACAGATAGATAGATACACACGCTCACGCACACACGAACACACACACACACACACACACCACACACAGCACACACACACCAACACACAAAAACACACACACACACACAACACACACACACACACACAACACACACACACACACACACACACACACACACACACACACACACACACACACACACACACACACACACACACACAGAGGCAGGCAGACGCGGGAGCATCTGAAAGCCAGTCATGAAAAGGCGAGCTGGGGAGGGGAGATAATCAGTACCTCCCCACTTTCACGGGTCGGCTTGCAGTTGATGCTTAACTAGCTAACAGCTGCTTGTTTGATCCTTGATCATGTCAACGCTTTAACCCTTTGACGCCCGAACCCTGTCCGCCACCAACAGCATCCTGTATCGCCAACCATGCTAGCAAAAGCAAAAACTTAACCCTTTGATTTTCTCACACCTTTCCACCAGCTTCCTGCAAGGAAGCTGGTGGAAAGGGTGAGAGAATCAAAGGGTTAAGGTTTTTTTGCGTGGGATTCAAAGGGTTAAGCAACACAAGTCCCGATTAACGGTCTTACTCGTTCCTTGTCACTGTCCGTGTTACTGTGCTCAATGGTTCAGATGGAGGCCAAGTCGTGGTAAGCGTTGGATATTCTTACCGGGTAAGACCTGCTGGCTGCTCGGAAATACGGCAAACTTTGGGATCCCTTTCGGGGCATGTCAGACCTGGCTGAACAGCAAAATCCACAAGAGCTCCCCAGCCAGACAGCCAGACAGAAAGACAGACGGACACACAGCCAGCCAGCCAGACAGCCAGCCAGCCAGACAGCCAGCCAGCCAGACAAAAAGACAGACAGACAGACAGACAAAAAGACAGACAGACAGACAGACAAAAAAGACAGACAGACAGACAGACAAAAAGAGACAGACAGACAGACAAAAAGACAGCCAGACAGACAGACAAAAAGACAGACAGACAGACAGACAAAAAGACAGACAGACAGAAACAGACAAAAAAGACAGACAGACAGACAGACAAAGACAGACAGACAGACAAGACAACAGACAGACAAAGACAGACAGACAAAAAGACAGAACAGACAGACAAAAAGACAGACAAAAAGACAGACAGACAGACAGACAAAAAGACAGACAAAGACAGACAGACAAAAAGACAGACAGACAGAGACAGACAAAAAGACAGACAAAAAGACAGACAGACAGACAAAAAGACAGACAGACAGACACAAACAGACAAAGACAGACAAAAGACAGACAGACAA
>JAPXFY010001452.1:25000-36181 GCA_030674185.1 Monoplex corrugatus | reverse complement strand
TTGTATAGGTCATGAGAAAAGTTCTCATACAAACAAATGAAAACAGAGAGTTTTGAAATTTGGCAGGTCATATATTAAAAGATTGGTGTACAAAATGCTGAAATATCAACGGTGTAATCCTCATGGTTGCTGAGTAATGGTACAAGTAAAATTAGAGAAATTTTCAGGTGAAAAATGTCTTACAAAATACACAGCCAGGTCAATACATCAGTTCCTACAGTCACATTTTGAATGGAATTTCATAAAATCCAACGTGCGCAACACTCCACATGCACTGAAGGAAGAGATCGTGTTGAACAGCGCTGAGCTGTTGGGTACTGTTCAGCCATTTGCCTTTCCGTCGTCTGCTTCGCTGCGGAGATAGTGGGTCATGAATTTTGCACTGTCCACTCACCAACTGCGTAGTACAGTGACCTCATGGCCTGAAACGAGGCTAAGAATGACCAAAAAAACTATTTCTGCCTATTAGGTTCGGTTAACGGAAATACTGAAAGCCCCGCGAATGTTCAAAACACAAGTCGGATTTCTCCGACATCTCGTAGACAAGCGTTGTTGAGACAAGATCGAGAAATCCCGAAGCTCATAGCGAGAGAACGTCTTTTCACCGCAAGTGATATAAATTATGATACTATCACACAACACACAAACAACACACACACACACACACACACACACACACACACACACACACACACACACACACACACACACACACACTCACTCACTCACACACACTCACTCACACACACACACAAACACACACACACACACACACATACACACACACACACACACACACACACACACACACACACACACACACACACATACATACACACTCAAACTGTGTCTGTGTATGTCTGTGTGTGTGTTTGAGTGTTCGTTCGTTCCTTGAAAATACGTTAAATCAAGGAACGAACGAACACTCAAACGCACACACAGACATACACAGACACAGACACATACACACAGACACAGGCACAGGCATGGGCATGGGCACAGGCACAGGCACAGGCACAGGCACAGGCACAGGCACAGGCACAGGCACAGGCACAAGCACAGGCACAGGCACAGGCACAGGCACAGGCACAGGCAGGCAGACACAGACATCGACACTCAGACATATACGCACACACATACTACCACATCCTACTCAAGCACACACAGAGGCACACACACACACACACACACACACACACACACACACACACACATACACACACACACACACACACACACACACACAAACACATGCACACACACACACACACACACACACACACACACACACACACACACACGCTCACACACACACAACAGACAACTAACAAAACATAAAACACAAAGAACCGAATGAAAACCAAGGGCACGAAACCAAACACTCACACACACACACACACACACACACACACACACACACACACATGCACACACACACACACACACACACACACACGCGCGCACTCTCACACACACACACACAAATAAAACCCCAGTACATTAAGCTCAAACAACAACACAATGTGCACACGCAAGCCTATCTAATCAATAAACTTTAACTGCCTCATGCTAAAACTAGACAGCAAACTTCAAAAAGACAAGTTGGATGGAGAAAAACCAAACCATTACTTTTGATCGTGCAAGGAACTCATAATTTCCAACAATTATAGCCGAGTATATGAGTTACGTCCCCATTTGATGACGAGAGAGTTCTAAGATCTTCTCTAGATCAGAGACTGATTGTTTTCGGAATTGTTTGTAGGGAAAACAATGCCAGTTTTTTTAAAGTTTCTAACAGACAGACAGACGGACACACATACAGGCAAACACAGTCCCAGACACGTACACATACTGTGATGCTCTCTTTCTCTCTCTATCTCTCTCTCTCTCTCTCTTCTCTCTCACACACACACACACACACACACACACACACACACCACACCACACCACACCTCAGACTATGCAACACACTCGGCGAATATAACAGGCAACTACACTACAATCAACAACAACAAAATAACCCCACTGACATCAACCCTTTTCTCTCACCGATGAATACAACAGATCCGTCACAACTAAGGAGCTTCTGGCGCCAGGATCATCGGATTTCTGCAACCCACTCATCTCATGTAACGGTCATCGAGGACAGAATAATAATAAAAAAATTAAAAAAAATGAGGGGGTGAAGGGAATGGGGTGGGTAGGGGTGCAATGGGGTGGTGGTGGATGGTGGACGGCACTCACACGACTCCGCTTATAAGATCGCATTCACACAGTCATGTAATCATGAACACGCGGATATGACATGAGAAGAGAAAACGCAGACCACATGGGGCAGTGAGGTAGTTATGTAGCGTCCTTAACTGGATACACCGTCCTTAACTGGATACACCGTCCTTAACTGGATACACCGTCCTTAACTGGATACACCGTCCTTATGTGTAAAAAAAATATATGCTTCGTGCGTTCATGCACTGCAAGGCCATGGTAAGAAGAGAGGAAGTGCTCCCCATCACATGAGTGACAAATTGGAACCTAAGCTGAATATATGTCCTTATGTGGAAAAAGGTTGTGTTTCACGAGTCCTTATGTGGAAAAAAGGTGTGTTTCACGAGTCCTTATGTGGAAAAAGGTGTGTTTCACGAAATCATGCTCGCAGGCATAGCAAGAGAGGTGATAATGTGACCCCACTCTCGCAAACAGGGACGCAAGTCACGTTATCATATCAGCAAGCAGACAAAAACAAAATGCAGGCTACATAGTCGCTAGTTATGCATAGTTCTAATTTGGATACCTCGTCCTGATATGGGCGATGCATGATTCATGTAATCACACAGGCAGGCATTGCCATAGAAGAAAAAATATCCTCCTGACTACGAAGTCACCTGGGTCCAAAACGAGATATTTTGTACATGTGTGATACACTTATCCATATTCATATTCATAATAATATGCATATTCATATTTTGTTGTTGTTATTGTCACGGTAGATTTACCAATTGAAACTCGGCTGCTCTTCCCTTTAAGAACGCGTCGCTGCAATGCTGCACCACCCATTTTTTTCCCAAGATTTTAGAAAATGGCACAACCTTGACACAGGTTAATAAGTTCAAATACCTGGGAACGGTCATTTCATCAGACGGCAGATGCACATCGGAAATAGCTGGCAGAATCGGCCAAGCCAAAACAGCATTCAAGAAGATGACAAGCATTCTTACTAACAAATGCCTATCAATTAACATCAGAAAGAGAGTCCTTGAATGTTATATAGAACCAATAATGTTGTACGGATGCGAGGCGTGAACAGTCAGCAAGCAAAGCCAGAGCAAGATTGAGGCAGCCGAGATGTGGTTTCTCAGAAGAATGTTGAGAGTTCCATGGACAGCAAAGAAAACAAACGAGACAGTCTTGATGGAGACAGACACAAGTAAATCACTCATAAGGAAGATTAGGAAAAGACAGGCAACATTTATAGACCATTTTATGAGGAAGGGAGATTTGGAGCACCTGGTCACAACGGGAAAGCTGGAGGGAAAGAGAGCACCAGGTAGACCCAGGGAGAGAATGCTGGACGGACTTGCAGAGTGGCTGTGGATGAGGAAGGTGGGGGAGATGCTGGGGGCAACGAGAGATAGAGATGGTTGGAAGTCCATGGTCGCCAACGCCATGCGGCAGGGCACCTGATGATGATGATGATGATGATGATGATGATGATGATGATGATGGTGAAGGCTGATTGGCCTTCAAGGGGAGGGACCTGTGGAATCAACCTATCTCTCCAATGTTTTATACCACGTTGACTCCCGTATCCACCAAATGCAAAAACGTAACCATTTGACTCCTTCTCTCTATCCACCAACGTCCTGCAGGAAACTTGTGGATAGGTTGAGGGAATCAAACTTTAACGGTATTTTTGTTGTTGCTTTGCTAGCATGCTTGACAATGCAGGATGCTGGTGGATAGGGTGTGGGAGTCAAAGGGTTAAGGAGTGTCAGGACGGTTAGCAGGATTACTTGGATAGGTGGCCACCTTGGAACACTGGCGTGATTAGTTATACCATGATCATTTGTGATTTTCTCTCTCTATCACATGGCATCTACAGCGTCAGTACATATGGAATATACATTGAGCGCAACCCCCGAAATACAGGGGGGTGCAAAAGTAGGTATACAGTAAGTATCACATCATTACTATAATGCTTAATTCCGTTCTCGATTAGAGGAGTGTGTGAACACCGACAGCAAGCAGTTTGAGTATCTGAGGGATTAAGGATGTACTTGTTATTACATGTATATGCAACATTCATTAGTTTGTATAATAAGTGCAGTGAGTATTGTACGTGTATTCTTTTTTCATAACTGTAAACCTACTTTTGCACCCCCCCCTCCTCCCTGTATGAGTAACGTTGAATTAATCGCAAGGTTAAAAAGAAAAACACAAACAAACAACAACAAAAACAACAACAAAAACACAGAAAAGCCAACACAAACAAACAAACAAAAAACAACAACAACAAACAAACAAACAAACAAACAACAAAAGACAAAATCATAAACAACAACAACAACATACCAAAAACAACCCCCCCCCCCCCCCCGACTATACACGCAAAATCCCGTTTGCAGTATATTCGAGTGGTCACGGGGATTATATAGGGGGGGGGGGGGGGGCAAAAGTAGGTATACATTAAGAATCACATCATTATTATAATGCTTAATTCCGTTCTCGATTAGAGGAATGTGTGAATACCGACGGCAAACAGTTTAAGTATCTGAGGGATTAAGGCTGTGCTTGTTATTACGTGTATATGCAATATTCATTTGGTTGTATAATAAATGCAATGAGTATTGCAAGTGTTTTCTTTTTTCATAACTGTATAGATCTAGAGTCTACCTACTTTTGCACCCCCCTGTATACAGGCCATGAATGTAGCAAAAACATTTTTGAGAACAGAGATTCTCTATCTTGACAAAAAAACTGAAATTAAAACTGATGGACATGATGGTGGAGTGGACTGTAAAATATCCCACATCCACCGTCTTCCACCTTGAAGATTGAAAGCTTCCACCCATCAAAAGAACCATGCACATGCATTTCATGCGGGAGGGCAAGGAACGGACTAAAGGTGTTGAAGAGTGATGGGCCCTGACAGCGGTCACGTGGTGCTACCTTGCCGCCCACAGGGTTCATGTCAACATTGATGAAGAGCAGATGACAGGGATACGTGGCTTGTGCATGACCCCCAGGTGTCTGTGGCCAGTGCTATCCTGACATGCTGTCACGGTGTCTGGTTATACACTACCTGGAGGTGTGATCAGTATGTGTACTGCTTGCATCCTGTGGATTCTGTCGGGTTTGGTGTGAGTGACTCTCTGTCTCTGTCTGTCTGTCTGTCTGTCTGTCTGTCTGTCTCTCTCTGTCTGTCTCCCTCTCTCTGTCTCTCTCTCTCTCTGTGTCTCTCTCTCTCTCTCTATGTCTCTCTTTCTCCGTCTCTTTGTCTCTCTGTGTCCCTGTCTCTGTGTCTCTGTCTTTCTGTCTCTGTCTGTCTGTCTCTCTCTCGCTGTCTGTCCGTCTGTCTGTCTGTCTGTCTCTGTTTCTGTCTCTCTTTCTCCGTCTCTTTGTCTCTCTGTGTCCCTGTCTCTGTGTCTCTGTCTTTCTGTCTCTGTCTATGTCTGTCTCTTTGTCTCTCTGTCTATGTCTCTGTCTGTCTGTCTGTTTTGTCTGTCTGTCTGTCTGTATCTCTCTCTCTCTCTCTCTCTTTCTCTTTTTTTTTTTGGTCTCTCTGTGTCTGTCTGTCTCTGTCTCTCTATATCTCTGTCTCTCTGTCTGTCTCTTTCTCTTTTTCTGTCTCCCTGTCTCTCTTTCCCCCGTTTTCCCTTTCTCTCTGAGTGTTGTATCATGGAATATTTATGAACGTTTTCATCCTGTGGGTAAATTCTCCGAATCACAAAGTTCTGACAACTTAATATAATCATATGAATGTATTTGTGAATATGGACATCAACTGAAGCAAGATACGCAAAAAAACCCAAACTATTCTGCAACAGCGGATCCCACATTTGAAGTTTGAAGTTTGTTCAAGAAGGTATACTCACTGAGCCTGCGCAAAACCCTACGGTAGTGGCAAGAAAGACAGAGACACAGAGACAGGGACACAGAGAGACAAAGAGACGGAGAAAGAGAGACAGAGACAGACAGAGAGACAGACAGACAGACAGACAGTGGCAAGGATTTGAAATAGGAAGAAGGGTAGAGGGACCCATACAACATTAAGCTGACACCACCAGAATGAAGGAAGCATTCTGGTGGGCAGTAAACAGGCCACTGCGATGTTGCTGTCTGGAACTATACTCAAAGAAAGAAAGAAAAGAAAGAAAGAACAGAAGAAAGAAAGAAAGAAAGGAAGAAAGAAAGAACCAACCAACCATCCAACCAATCAACCAACCGACCAGCCATCCAACCAACCAACCAACCAACCAACCAACCAACCAAACACTCTTCTCCATCATTTGATCTTACATAACATAAGGAGACAGGGAACTGTCCAGTGGATCAAATTGTACATGCATGCAGACGAAGCATACGTTGGTACGAAGACCTTGACGATAACTCTGGGTGATAACGATCTTCAGCTAGCTCTCCGCGTGGACCACAAGACAAAACACGGAAGGTGTTGAAGAGTGATGGGCCCTGACAGCGATCACGTGGCACTACCTTACCGTCCCCCAGCGTTTCATGCCAACAATGATAAAGAGCAGGTGACAGAGACATGTCACTTGTCCCTGGGTCCCTTGGTGTCTGTGGCATGGTTGGTTCATTCGATGGTGGTTTGGTTTTCACTACAAGAAGGTGTGAACAGTGTGCACTGCGGGCCAGAGGATTCTGTCACTTTAGTGTGAGTGACTGTCTGTCTGTCTGTCTGTCTGTCTCTCTGTCTCTGTCTCTTTCTCTCTCTCTCTCACTCTCTTGCTCGCTCGCTCTCTAGGAAGAGGAAGAAGAAGAAGAAGCAGAAGAAGTAGAAGACAAAGAAACAAACAAACAAACAAACAAACAAACAAACGAACAAACGAACAAACAAACAAACAAACAAACGAACAAACGAACAAACAAACAAAACTGTATAGTAGTCTGAGGCTGAAGTACATTAAACTTGCAGTTTTGAGACCTGAGCTCTGGGTTATGAGTTCTGAGCTCTCTTTCTCTTCTTTCTTCTGTTCTCTTCTGTTCTGTTCTCTTCTGTTCTCTCTCTCTCTCTTTCTCTCTCTCTCTCTTTCTCTCTCTCCCTTTTTGTCTCTATCCATCTATCTATCTGTCCCTCTCTGTCTCTCTTTCTGCATGTTTCTGTTCTTTGTCTTTCTGCATCTCTCTGTTTCTCTTTCATTCTGTCGCTGACTGTTAATTGATGCATAAGTATGACAATTTTATCATTTACATACATTCTCTATATTACACATTTATGACGTGGTTTTTTGTTTTTTTGTTTTTGGTTGTTTTTTTGTTTGTTTTTTGTTTTTTGTTTTTTTTGAGAATCTACTTATAAATGTGGACAACTATTGAAGTTAAACACAGGAAATCTGTCTTCCACCAACAGTTCCCGATTCTGGTGTTTGCCCTTTGTTCCTAGAGAGGAAGGTGTTAAGGAGCGATGGGCCCTGACAGTGGTCATGTGGTTCTACCATGCCGCCCGCAGTGTTGCTTGTCCACAGTAATAAAGGTCTGAGGCCAGTTGCTTACTCGTTAGGTAGGCGAGGTTTAAGCTAGGTACGCTTGGTAGCAACTTTGAGACAGGTTGATAAGTTTAAATATCTGGGAACGGTCATCTCACCAGACGACAGATGAAATTAGAAATAGCCAGCAGAATCAGCTAAGCCAAAACAGCATTCAAGAAGATGAAAAGTGTTCTTACCAACAAATGCCCATCAATTAACATCATGAAGAGAATTCTTGATTGTTATATAGAACCGATAATGTTATGGGTTGTGAGGCATGGACAGTCTACACACAAAGCCAGAACAAGATTCAGGCAGCTGAGATTTGCTTTCTAAGAAGAATGTTGAGGTGCCATGGACAGCAAAGAAAACAAACGAGACAGTCTTGATGGAGGCAAACACAAGAAGATCATTCATAAGGAAGATTCGGAAAAGACAGGCAACATATATAGGCCATTGAATGAGGAAAGGGGAATTAGAGCACCTGGTCACAACAGGAAAGTTGAAGGGAAAGAGAACACCAGGTAGATCCAGGGTAAAAGTATTGGATGGACTTGCAGAGTGGCTGAGGACAGAGAGGGTGGAAGATGTGCTTGCGGCAGCATGGGACAGATGCATATGGAGGGCCATAATCGCCAACACCATGTGGCATGACACTTGACGATGATGATATATTTTGTATTTGCTTGACAAAGGCCAGTTGGCTGAAACTTTGCACCTGTCTTGTTTTGTATATGAAATACTCGATCTCTTTCTATTTTCGTGTGTCTCTGTCTCTGACATGGAACATCCATGTGATAACAAATGAAGACACAAACAAAATGTATCAAATACAATACAAGAACAGAATGGTCAATTACTGAGCCAAAACGACCTACAGGCCAAAACAGCACACCGGAATCTGCAGATCAAATGTCCATGAGCGAAACAGGCCCCGAGCGAGGGAAAAAGATATAACGGGCTAAAATGTCCGGGAACTGAAAACAATTTGCTTCTGATGGAAATACCATCTGACGGAAATACGGAAATGTCCGCGGGGTCAAATCACAGGAGGTATAAAACGGAAATTGACCATGCCGGCAGGCGGACAAAGCCAGAGAGGAAGGAAGGTGTTGACGAGTGATGGGCCCTGACAGCGGTCACGTGGCTTTACCTGGCCCCCAGTCGCTGCAGTCTCGCCTTGCCTGCCACTCACGGTGTCCATGTCAGCGGTCATCAAACCCACAGCCCCGTGACAGCTCCATTTTCTATGGCTCCCTCCCTATGCCAGTCTAATAATAGTAATGGAATCAGCTCTATATTCCGCTCCGACCTCCTTCTGGGCTGGTTGGTTCTTTCGATAGAGCCGTGGATTATGCATTTGTTCAAAAGCATTATCAATCCACCATCTGTTGTTTGAATGTCCTATCTTAATTACGATTTACAGAAATAACAATCTCGATTGTTCATGTACTGAAAACCAGGAGATAGATATCCTTTGCCACAAAAAATAATATTTCGGTAGTCCAGCTGATTCTCAGATCCCCTGTTGGTGGCACATTGTTAAGGAGAGTTAATTAATTGTTGTATGTTATTATTTGACACTGTTGATTCATTGTTCTAAATTACCAATTGTAATTCTTCCTCATCTTACATTCAAACTCCCACTCACCCCCTCCTTTTTTCTCAATTTTCTTTTCATTTTTTTTTCTTTGTGTGTGTGTGTGTATGTGTGTGTGTGTGTGTGTGTGTGTGTGTATGTGTGTGTGTGTGTGTGTGTGTGTGTGTGAGTGTGTGTGTGTGTGTGTGTGTGCGTGTGTGTGTGTGTGTGCATGTGTGTGTGTGTGTGTGTGTGTGTGTGTGTGTGTGTGTGTGTGTGTGTGTGTGTGTGTGTGTGTGTGTGTAAAATCACTAGTGTGAACAGACATTAAATAACAGATTCCAAACAAATAATCCATTCTGTGGATTCAAGATCTGATATTTCGAGTTCAATTCCAGCCAACAACATGAAAAGCTGGCCAGTTCACTGCCTCATCTTAATGTTACTATCATTCTCGTGCTTAGTGTTTCATATATACTCCTCCTCCCCTTCTTGCCATTAAAAAAAACAACAACTTACTAACGCATATATTGTTTCCACAAACTCTGGGGGTCTTCCCAGTTAATTGCTGGCAGATTTAAACAAAGCTCATACAACATTGTCAGAGTGAGATGAATCCATCTTGAACAATGTCCAATCTACCTTCCACTTCACCGGCGTTTGCTCCCTCAGACCTTGATCAGAGCAGGTATAAGTCAAAGAGAATAGCACCTACTCAGTACCTGTGTAGGTACTGTATTTTTGGTGTAAGGTACTAGAGTCGTGTTCTCATTTGGGCAAGTGTTAATAAGGTTAAGTTTCAACCGTGAGAGATCCCCAGGGGGCTCTTACATTATAAATAGTATCCCCCACCTTCTGGAAATTCTGTGCTAGTGATTTCTTCTTTTCTGTCACTCTCTTTGTTTCTGCCTTGTTCCTTTGCTTTCTGTCATTTCTTCCTATCATTTTCCGCCTTGCTGGTCCATTCACTTGTATGTGTTCGATAAAGTATTACACACTTTTCCTTAGGATTGATAATTGGGTACATGTATTAAGTGCATGTTTGGCTCTAGGGAGGTGAGGTGTGCGTAAGCAATTTTAGGTTATGTATGCCTGTTTTTATATATGTTTTGGTGTCCTTAGGTACGCTTAAATTTGTATTCAGGTGGGTTTTTTTTTAAATCTCCTGTGCGATAAATTGGATGGAGTGGTCAACGCCAGGGGCAGGTCCTTAGATTATGTGCACGAATGCATTGATATGTGTACTTCAGTTTCTTTTCTTTTTTTTTTCTTTCCTGTTGAAGTTTTGTATGTTTTGAAGCGATTATAGCCTGGTATGGCTCTACACAGTCGGCTGGGCTTTAAACAACAATAACGATAACAATAAATGTGAGAGAGTGGCCTATCCTTTCATATCTCAGCCCCACTAGACTATGGCGACTATCATTACCATCAGCCAACCAGCAAACATACACACACACTCACACAAACACACACACACACACACACACACACACACACACACACACACACACACACACACACACACACACACAGACAGAGCTGCGTTACACACACACACACACACACACACACACACACACACACACACACACACACACACACACACACACACACACACACACACACACATACACAGAACTGCGTTAAGTAACAGCAATCTACATACATAACACCAAATCACACCAAAACTCCCTGAGCTTCTTACCGAAAGCACGCAATTGTCTTGGTACAGTATGTTATCTATGCAAATCTCTACATACAACACGGACACTGAACTACCTCCTCACCATTTCACCAACCAGCCAAATAACCGACCGAACACTGACAGCCATAACAGGAGTTCAGAGTTTGGGCAAAAGGGATTCATCGCACTCGGGCAATTCCATATGC